>JAMKCH010002904.1:0-38987 GCA_023653785.1 Ophioderma brevispina | reverse complement strand
TCAAATTAAAAAAAAAAACTTTACATGCAAAAGGAAATTAGAGAAAATGAAATTGAATTGGAAAAAGAGAAGTTGCAGATGCAAATGCATCTGAAATGCATCTGAAGAGATGCAACAAAAAGAAATGGAAATGCAAAGTAAAATGAAACAGAAGGAAATGGAAATGGAGATGAAACATAAGGAGCTTGAAGCTCAGTTAGGGTTAGAAAATTAAAACAACAGGCTAGCTCATCAGACTCTTCCAAGCCAACTGGTTTTGATGCGGCAAACAATATTCGCCTGGTTCCAAAATTTCAGGAACAAGAAGTAGACAAATACTTCTTACTCTTTGAAAAAATTGCCAATAGCTTGAAATGGCCCAAGGACTATTGGACCTTGTTGCTACAGTCAGTGTTCATTGGTAAAGCCCAAGAAATATATTCGGCCATGTTAATAGACAGATGTAGTGATTATGACGAGGTTAAGCAGGCAGTGCTCAAAGCATATGAATTGGTGCCAGAGGCATATAGACACAAATTCAGGTCTTGTCAGAAAAAGGATGACCAGACCCACGTAGAATTTGCCCGTGTAAAGGAACAAATGTTTGATCGCTGGCTTCTCTCAAAGAGTTCAAACAGTGTTTACATGCAGATATCAAAACAAAATTGACAGTTTGCGTGAAGCAGCCATAAAGACCGATGACTATGCTTTGACACATAAATTGAGTAATACTAGTAGGCCTAGCCCAAAATTTACTAGGTACAACAAATACAACAATAAGTTGGGTTCTAACAAAGCGTCTCATGGTAGCCATGAAAAGGGGAGCAAAGAAAATAGTGGTGCTAATCAAAAGCATGGAATGGGACCCAAATCGCAGTTCACATGCCATCACTGTAAAAAGCCAGGACATACAAAGTCACGGTGTTGGGAGCTACATGGCTATCCGCCCAAAAAGGAGGGAGCCAAAAGTCAAAACCAATAGGTTGTGCAGTTACTTTGAGGTCAAAAGTTCATTCTTCTGTTCAAAAACAAGAAATTCCACAAAAGGGAATTGACACAGAAAAAATAAGGGATGACTTTAAGCCTTTTTGTTTTGGAGGGATTTGTGTCACTTTCAGGTGATAGTTTAGATCCAAAACCCATTAGAATCATGCGGGACACGTGCTGTACACAATCTATGATATTGGAAGATGCACTTCCGTTTGATATAGAGAGTTGTGCATTGATTCAGGGGATAGGTATGGATTGTATTGGTGTCCCTCTTCCCAAAATGAATTTGAAATCAGACTTGGTTTCTGGAACTGTCACAATTGGTGTTAGACAAGAACGCCCAGTAAAAGGGGTATCCATGTTGTTAGGGAATGATTTGGCAGGGGGAAAGTATTCCCAGATCCCATAGTTTCACAGGTGCCCTGTACAGTGGATAAGTTTGATGAGGAAACAGACATTTTCCCAGCATGTGCAGCAACTAGGTCAATGACCAGAAAAGCCTCACTGGAAACAGTGAGAAGGTGATGAGTCAAAATACTCATACATGTAGAAAGAGAGACGAAGATGGCTTGGTCCCAAATTTAGAGGATACTTTTCTCTCAAAGTTAGAGGAATTTAGAGGTCATTTTCCCTTTTCAGGAGAGACTAAATTCCCTGTTAGTGAAAATCCAGCCTCTGAGAACAAACAAAGTGAAAAGCTGGTAAACAATGAAAATCCAGCCGCTGATAGAGTTAGGGACTGTAAATGAGACCCTTTAAAGGCTGACTCAGAGATTTTTGAAATATAATTTGTTTGTGTAGTAATTATAAATAGTCATCTAGAACTAAATATAGTCATCTAAAATGCTTATTTCCAAAGTTAGAGATGAATCGGATTTACCGTTTTCATGCCGTAAACATTTGTGCACAGTATAACAGTGCAATAGGATACCGTGTATAACAAAATTTCCGGATCCGGCATTTTATATCAAACCTGTGATTTGCTATATGAAGGACTTCGGTTTGAGCTTAGTTATTTCACACAGGGATTGGTATATGAACAAGCATACGCACATGCGAAGAAAAGAAAAACACAATTTGTTTGAAAAAATGAGTGCGCCCTCATCGGGATCTCTGAGTCAGCCTTTAAGCCATGACAAGCTGGTAAATGAGCAACACAATGATCCAGCACTTAGGAAATTAGGTGAGAGGGCATTGACACAACAGGAAGCCGAGCAAATTCCTGTATGTTTCTGCAAGCAAAACGGTGTCCTCATGAGAAAATGGCGGCCACCCGATGCACTTGTAGATGAAGAATGGAAGGTTGTAGTGCCAAAGGTATACCATTGGGAAGTGATATAGGCAAACCCTATTGTTTTGAATTTGAGAGGGATTGGGATGAGGGAGTTCATCTTCTGTTATTTGCTACCAGGGAGGCTGTACAAGAGTCATTAGGATTCAGTCCATTTGAGTTGGTGTTTGGTCACAAAGTAAGGGGTCCATTGAAACTACTGAAAGAAAAGTGGTTGTGTGAAAATCCTGATGTGAATTTGTTGGACAATGTGTATCAATTTAGACACAGGCTCCAGAGAGCCACAGAATTTGTCAAACAAAATCTCGAACAGAGCCAGGCCAAAATGAAAACATGGTATGACAAAGATGCCAGGAACAGAGTATTCAAACTAGGTGACAAAGGTTTGGGACTTTTTCCAATACAAGGGCATCCTTTTCAAGCTAAGTATTCTGGACCATATGAGATTGAGAACAAAGTGGGAGACCTTGACTATGTGATCAAAACACCAGGTAGGCGTAAAAGTCGACAGTTATGTCACATAAATATACTCAAAGAGTATAATGAAAGAGATGATAACGTAAAGCCTGCGTGTGTAGTGTCATCCAGTGTTAGTGATGAGTGTGCAAATGATGACATCACAGAGTCAATAGCTGATCAAAACAGCACTGTAAACACATAAAATGGTTATGGTGTCAAGTTGCAAAATTCTGACATACTTGCCAATTTAGACAAGAAACTAGGTCACCTCCCAGAAGGTCAACAGAGTGAATTGAAAGAGTTAATTCAAGAGTGGGAAAACATATTTCCTGATGTCTCCAGTGAGACACATGTCATAACCCATGACATTGATGTAGGCAACTCAGAACCTATAAAGCAACACCCTTATAGGGTGAATCCAATCAAGTTGCAACATATCAGAAATGAGGTGAAGTGAAGTATATACATGTTAGACAATGGAATAGTTGTAGAGAGCAATAGTGAATGGAGCTTCCCATGTATTCTGGTTCTCAAACCTGATGGTTTATTATTTTCGTTTTGTCACAGATTTTCGGAAAGTCAACCTCTGTTCCAAAACTGACTCATATCCGATCCCACGGATTGATGATTGCATAGATAGTTGGAAATGGCAGATTTGTTAGCAAATTTGATTTGTTGAAGGGTGTTGGCAAGTTCCCCTCACTGACCGTGCCAAGGAAATTTCAGCCTTTTGTACGCCCGATGGCCTATACCAATACAAAAGAATGGCATTTGGTCTCAAAAATTCTGCCACGACATTTCAAAGACTAGTGAACAGAGTAGTCGCAGACATAGAAAATTGTGAAGCCTATGTGGACGATCTCCTTGTGTACAGCGAAACATGGGAAGAACACATGAGACAGCTCCATCAATTGTTTGAGAAACTATCTCAAGCAGGTTTGACTGTGAATCTGGTGAAAAGTGAATTTTGCCATGCAGATGTCACATACTTAGGGCATGTTGTAGGACAAGGGCAAATTAGGCCGCCAATCACAGCAAAAGTTGAAGCAATTGAGAAATTCCCCACACCTGAGAAAGAGAGATCTCATGAGATTTTTATGTATAGTCGGGTATTACAGAAAATACTATCCACATTTCTCAGAAATTGCGTATCCGCTGACCAACCTTCTGCAGAAAAACGCAAGATTTGTGTGGTCAGAGCAATGCTAAAACAGCATTTGAGAAAATCAAATATATGTTGATGAATGCACCAGTTTTGATTGCGCCAGGCTTTCAGAAACAATTCAAGTTGGCAGTTGATGCCAGTGATGTAGGCTGTGGTGGAGTTCTCATGCAAGCAGATGAAAATGATGTAGAGCATCTTGTATGTTATTTCTCTAAGAAGTTTGACAAACATCGGAAAACTACTCTACAATTGAGAAAGAATGTCTTGCATTGTTACTGTCATTGCAAAATTTTGAAGTGTACTTGAGTACAACAGTGCACCCAGTTCTAGTGCACACGGATCACAATCCGTTGACTTTCATCCACAAGATGAAAAACACAAATCAAAGACTTGTCAGGTAGAATTTAACTCTACAAGAATACAATCTGGACATAAGACATATCAAAGGAAAAGAAAATGTCTTGGCAGACGCCTTGTCCAGAGCTGCCTAATTTTTTATCAGAAATTTAATACTACAACTTGTAATATAGACTGAGAGCAGCAATGCAAGAACAATATAAAAAGTAAAAAATTTGCACTGTGTAAACTGTATGTAAAATTAACGGTTAAAGGTATAAAGCCAGATTTTGAAAAATGTTCATTTCATTCAAGTTTTCTTTTTAAGGGGGAGGATGTTATATTACCCTCAAATTTTGTGTTTAAAATATTATTTTCTCAATTTTATTTGAGAAAAGATTTCACACGGGAAAAGTACTTTGTTTATGATAAAAAGAGAGGGGATTCCCGAGTGCTATATTGAGCGCACACCTGTTATTTACAACTAGATAGAGTCAACTTGTTTATGCTTTGAGATCAAAACATGTTGCAAAATAGGTAAATCCCCATGAAGTTATAATTGTGAGGTGATGCAATGTAGATGATGTAATTTATGTGAAATCTGATTTGACAGTGCTAGGATATGTTTATGCATGATAATGTTGTAATATTTATTTTTAGGTATTAGGAAAGGGAATCTAGCTGTGAATAGTTATATACTTGTCACTGGAAGGACTGAGGCCAGCATTTGTAACCAGGAGCTATACAGTATAATTATAGCTAGTTTTAATGCCAGGATTTGTAATATTTTGGATGCCACCGGAGCTTGATAGCTGAACTGTCTGCTGTCGTCTTTTAAGCCAGAAGAGCTTCAGTTTTGGAATCAAAAAGATTCCAGTCTGTGGTCCTAAATGAGGTCATTAGCGGCAGACTGATGGTGGTATAATACCTGGATTTTGTTGCTGTGGAATATTAGTGTCGTCGAGGGACTCATTCAACCTTGTCGTCTTAAACTGCAGGACTGAGAAGATTCCAATGGAATATTAACTGAGGATATATAAGTGTGACTTTGCATACCGTACTGTCATTTTGGAGTCTTCGCTGTGAGGACATATCATCGTTGAATTGCAACGCTTCTTGCAACGCAGAACACTAGAGGACTTGAAATATTAAGTATCTTAGTTTATAAATCATGTAAAGTTGTTATTGTAATTATATATGTTTTGGACATACCAAATTCTTGAACCATTCTGATTAAAAATCATTAAATGTGATATATTATTAAATTCAGATCACGTGTGCACAAGGCTCATTATTTGTGTTTGAAAGGTATCACTGACCTTTGACATCCACGAGACGTCATAACTCTTGTAATAGAAATCAGACGATCTAAAAATGGATCCATGTAGAAGTAGAAGTTGGTAATGCTTTGAGTGAAATGAAGGATTAAACAAGTTTATCGTTTTAACACTTATGCCCGGGGGGGGGGGCAATTATACCCAACATTTATTTTTATTGGCGATTTATTACAATAATTAGGTTGGGCCCTAGGATTTATTTGTTTAAACATATATTTTGGGAAGCAATTAGTTTAATAATTAATAATACTTAAAATCAATTAACCCTTTATATGCTGATAGCATCAATTTTAATTTTGACCGTGTTTTTAACTGTGGTAAGTGTATGGGAAAGACCAAGGTGAATTTGAACTTTCTGAGAAAAATACAAGATGGTATAAATCGTCGGATAGTGACGTATTCGACATTTTTGACTTTTTTAAGAAATTTGGCACGTACGTTTGTTTTGTAGTATTCTGCATATTCACCAAATTTTAAACCTCAAAGTGGCTTAATTATGACGTATTTAGAAAACGATAAATTGTCCGCCTCACATTACGACGTATTTGTCGAAAATCCATACTGCGCAGGCCCATAGCATCGTATCTGCAAGTTGAGGTATTCGCCGCGTCACATAGTGACGTATTTGCGCGACGTATTTTGCAGTTCATGGTAGAATTGGTGTTTTGTCGTTTTCACATAGTGACGTATTTGCGCAAACGCGTCACATTTGTTATTTACACGTTGAAACTGCTATTTTGTCGTTTTCACATGGTGACGTATTTTATTTAACATCATCTTTTCTCACATTTAAATAAATTGGAAGCTGATTAGCTAAATATATTTGAAATTTCGGCGATTTTTGCCACTAGGTTTTAATAGAAATATATTTATTTATTTATACCACTCACGACATACGCCGGCAGAACCCAATATTGCTATACGCATTAAATTCAAGGGACGCCTCCAGAACAGCAGGGAAAGATTTATGGGAAGAAGTCCGATTATAGATGCAGGAGGAAACCGAAGTGCTCGGAGAAAACCTGCGAGGACGAGTATGAATCGGCAACCAAATTCACATACGACACTGGCTCGACCGGGAATCGAACCCGAGCCGCATTGGTGAAAGGTGAGCGACTCGACCGCTACACCAACTCGCCCTCCCTAAATATATGTTTTAATTAACAGCAGGGGGCAAATTAATATCTTCAAAGCCGATTTGCTCGAAATGCGTATTTTGCAAATTCGTCAGTATGTGACGCGGCCGACGAAATTTGGCTGTATTGTGCTATAATTATTTGAATTGGTTATTCCAATCAATTTTTCGGTTCAAAATCTTATATCGGATTTTCTGAGGATGAAAATATGCGAACCACTTTTTTTCAAAGTTCGGATTATAATTTTCGGTATGTGCTTCTTACGTGACCCCAATTTGTATTAGTTTCGTGATCAAACTCGCATGGGAAAAGTGGTTATCTGAGTTGGGTCCCTAGGAACCTCTCCCTTGGGCACTAACGGAAGTTTATTTTTTTAGCTTGGGCACTTAAGTGTTAAATAATTCAAGAAATAAAATTAACTCAGTAAAAGACACATTTACTGGGTGGATACATTTAGAGCCCATTCACTAAAGAATAGTGTTATAAAGGTGTGTTTGTATTAGGAAATTCTCCTGGAGGAAGCCAGAAGGTTTGATATAGACATCCTGGGTCTATGTGAAACATACCTGAATGGAAAAGATACCCTCATAAATAAAGAGAATTTTACTATCCTACTGTCTAGCAGAAGTGACGGCATCTGCAGATGGAGTAGGGATCATGATATCCCAAAAGCTTCTCCCGTGTTTGTCAAGCTATGAAGCAGTCTCACCAAGAATTATCACAGCCAAATTTAATATGAAGGAAGGCATAGTAAACATCATCCAGGTCTATGCCCCCACATCTGAACACAGTGAGACAGAGAGCGACAAGTTCTATGGCACCCTACAGCTCCACATACAGAGATCCCTAAGAAAGAAAGCCTCATCCTGATGGGGGATTTCAATGCCAAACTAGGGACAGATTACCAGGAATGGACACCCACATTGGGTAGATATGGACTTGGAAAAATCAACGACAGAGGAGAAAAGCTCCTGGAATTGTGTGCACTCCACAAACTGGTTGTATGCAACACTTATTTCCAACACAAGGAGTGTAGAAAGGCAAAATGGACATCTCCATGTGGGCAATTTATAGAAAATGATTGACTTCAATCCTACCCAAATGGGACAACTTGAAACTGTTTCAGAACTGCAGATTCTTACACTTCAGCCGATGTCGGTTCAGACCACAACTGTGCTGGCTAAGGTGAATTTATACCTACCAAAAACCAAACGTATAACAACGGTACACAAGAAGCATGACGTCAGTCGATTCAGGGACACCACATGGCAGCCAGATTCTGTGCAAAGATAGGAGGTGCGCCTTTGACCACTCCTCCAATTAGGAAGACACTGATGTCAAAGGGCTATGGACCAACTTCAAGGCGGAAAACAAAAAAAAAAACAATAAAATAAACAGAGGGAAACCATGTCATCAAAGAGGGACAGCAAGGATCCAAACGATGAACAACCCAACTGCCCATAATAAGTCCAACTACTCCAATCTGAACAAGGAGGTAAAATATCCAAGGAAAGAGCTGGAACAGAAGACGCTGATCGAAAAGGGAATTTAAAGAGAGGGAAGATTGCTACATGCTTAGGAACAACAGCCAGAACTCTTCAAGTGCGCTCCTCCCCGTAGACAGCGAGCGAAAGAGTCAATGCAGCAGCTGCCCAAAAGACAAAATGGCTCCCTCTCAAAAACTGCTCCAGATAAAGTAATAAAGTGCTGGGAAGAACACTTTCAGCAACACATCTCAACACTGAATTACCCAGAGATGAAGAAGTACTTCACTCCATCCCAGAACCAGGCAATTCTAACTCAACAGGCATGCCTTTCTAATAGAGGAAGTAGAAGAGGCCTTTAAAGAATATAAAAAAAAAACACAAAAAGTGGATGGGGATAAATCTCTGCCGAAACCCTTAAAAGCAGGTGGCCAGCTATGAGACAGCTACTGGTGAAAATAATCAACATTGCATGGGTAGATTAGAAGGGGGAAATTCCAGAAGACTGGCAGCAGGGCCTGGATCCTGATAGAACTCCAGTCGTATACAGTAAAGGTGAGAAACACTAGATCCCGCCAAATATAGAGCAATTACTTTACTATCCATCCCAGGGAAAGTAATCGGTAGAATGATCCTGAACCCGGATCCAGGCAGGGGGACAAAATAGATGACTACCTTGGAGAGAGCAATGTGGTTTAGACGCTCAAGAGGTATCATGATCTGTATTTAGTGTTCGCCAAGAGCTAGAGAAGGCCAAAGACAGACGCATTCCTATAGATGAGTGAACATATGACGTCACTTGGTGACATTCAGGACCGCCCCTCTGTTATGTTTATGGAGGCAAAAATTACAGTGTTTCTGGTGACAGACACATAAAATCTTGCGTTATAAATTACTGCAGATTCTTTCCTGATCTAAATTGGTCACGAAATTGCAGCTGGTAGCATGTAACTTATTATGCTGATAAGAAAGTTAGTATTATTTAATTCGAACAAACGTTACAGCAAAAAGCATAATTTCCCCATGCAAAGGTATAGTGGCTTTGCCTGCCAGTTTCTCTCTTATATCCACAGGGGCCCATAAACATAAAACAATTCCATCATCTATACACTGGAACGTTATATAGATTTTAAAGCATCATTTGAGTATACCCTTTGGAGAGAGGCCTCTGGATGCTTAAGATCAATTGTATTAGAACAGCAAGCTGGGAGACCTATTGCAAAGATGTATGGCAAACCATATCCTCAGTAGTGGTGAATGGAAAACTCACTGACTTGTTCGAAGTCTTAGTTGGTGTGAGACAGGTATGCCTTCTACTCCATGCCTCTTCAATCTCTTCTTTTTAAATTTGTAATGAGAGAAGTTCAACACCTAGGCCGGGATCCAAATTGGGAGTTGAAAATCAACAACATATCGTTTTATGCCGATGACACAAGCCCGCTGGAAATGGTCTTTGAAAAGTTACAGATATCCACAGAAGAACTGGAAAAACCTGCGCCAAATGGGGAATGAAGATACACCCATCTAAATGCAAGATCATGTCCGATGACCCAATAACATCACCCTTACCAGACACCCTTGACAAAGTAAATGATTTTGTCTTCTGGAAGTAATGTGCCTTCGTTACGGAGACATCATAGGCGTACAACACGGCAGCCATGGGCATTCGTAGACTCAGGAATATCCATCTGGATCAATCATGACATCACAAGATCGCTCAAAGTCAGAATATACAGTCCCTCTTAGACTCCCCCCATTGCCACCTATGGAGAGAGTCCTGGGTATTGCGCAAGGCAGACTGCCAAAAGCTAGAAAGCTTTGAGATGAGATGGGTCTCCTGTCCATCCTAGGATGACCTTCGGACAAAATTAAAATATGAAATTAGACAGCGTCTGAACATCACCTGCACCATCCACGGATGCAGTCACCAGGAGACGGCTGAAGTGGTTTGGACATGTCGTCAAGATGCCGGAACACAGATTGCCATACCAAGCCTATACGCAAGACTTCAACCAGCGTAGGAAGCCAGGTCACCTACCAGCAAGATGGAAGGACACAGGCTTGGACCTCCAAGATGCCGAATCTATTGCAAAGGGGAGACCAGAATGGAGGAGAATTACTTATGAGAGAGCAAAGGGACACTACTGTCCTATGCAGTTAAGTCAAGTCAAATGTCAAAGTTTGTATGGTAAATAGTTTACCACACCACTGGGGACAACGAGAAACCCTGAGCATGAATTAGCATAGATGGTCAAGTGTAGGGTTTAGTACTAATACCCTTCTTCCATTATTAGCGAGTGACCCTGGGCTCGATCTTGACACTTGCCCATATCCCCCCACTCAAATGAAATCGAATACCAACCACTTCAGCAAAATAACTGTGTATGATCTAACGGTAAATTGTCGCTTTTGTGTTAAGATTTGTGTCATATTTATTAGGGATAATAGAAACAGATGCACTATGGGAAGTACGGGTCATAGCTGCTAAGTGAATTATTTGCTAATAATTACAGTGGATCCTTTTCCGCAAAGTGATATACACTATCAGTGATCACCTGACAGAGTCAAAATAATTTTGAAATTGCAGAAATATTTTTAAAAGTGCAGGATAAGTCTGTAACTTCTTATACATAACTTTTTCCAACTGAAAAGTTGACAAAAAGTGGAGAAAATGGCAGTGTTCCAAGATCTGGACCCCCATTCAATTACATGTTATTGTAAGTTAAAGGGCCGTGGCCAGATCACTGATAGCATCGGAAAATTTAGGGCGCTAAAGGATATTTGGTTTGGAAGTTATGAGCGGAAAATGTACGCCATTTTGGTCGCCGATGACCGCCGATCTCTTTTCACATATAGGGTAAGAAAGCAAATCATTGTTTTTGCTATCCCATGAAAAACGGGTTGAAAATATCAGCGCAAAAAAAATCTACAGATTGGGGATACGGGAAAGGGTAATTGTGTACAAAACAAGTTACAGTAATCAAACCTTCTTGCAGCAGTTTTGTCCATGTCCTACGTTAGATTAGTGGGAGATATGGTAAGTAGATGACAACACACTGGGGAACAAAATGAGAAACCCTGGGCATTAATTAGCATTAGATGGTCAAGTGTATGTTGTTAGGACGTAATACCCATCTCCTTAATATTAGGCGAGTGACCCTGGGCTCGATCTTGACACTGTTTCAGTACTCCTCCAATCAGAGGAAATCGCATACAAGCACTTCAGCAAAAATAAAACGTGTATGACTACGGTAAATGGTCGCTTTTGTGTTAAGATTTAGTCGGCAATGTTCCATATTCGTGATTATTATTTAATGTTATTATGGATAATAGAAATAGATGCACTATGGGAACAGTAACGTCATAGCTGCTAAGTGAAATATATTTGCTAAGCAAGGACGTTGTGATGGAAGCCGTTTGTGATGACCAGAAATGAAAGAGGGGATGCATCAAAACAGTAGAAAAATCTCATATAAACATTATTGAAAGTTCATCTGTGTTGGTATAACATAATTTGTGGTTTAAACTTTGATCTCACACAAAAATAATTGCGCGTACCTGTTAATTTTCAGTCGAGGATACTTCAAACTTCTTCAGCAGCAGTGGACCCAAATTTAGAGCACATGACTTTTGGGACACGTGACACCCAAATCGGGTCGTAGACTCTTGTTATGGGTCGGCCTGTCTTATTAAGGTTGTTTTGACCCGAATGTAACATAGACTCTTCACTCCACGTTTGAATATGTGGAATCCCGCATATCAGCAGGGCTTAGTATCCGCAACCTCTTCCTAGGAAACCTGATGACCCGGTGATCCGATGTGGATGTGTTGGGACACTTCGGACGTACGGAGCTAGGACGGCGATGTTCTGAAGAGCAAAAAATGAAAAGAAGGACTTTACCGGCTCGGTCTACTATATACCGTGTCAAAGGAAGACCCACAAAGGCAAATGTAAGGAAGCTTACATAGGTGAAACTGAAGATCACTAAAAACTAGATTTTCAGAACATCGCCGTTCCGTATATAGTTTTGAAGGGTGCTGAAATAAGAATTTTTGGGTCCAACCTATGGAAATGTGGGTAACTTTGTAAAATACAGGGGGGGAAAATATTCCAGGGGTAAATTTAAATCACGTAAAATTATGTGTTTAAATGTAACCAATGTATTGGTCTATTATAGGATACAAAAGTATAGTTTGTATAGGTTTAGACTTTTAGTTACACTGCTACAGCCTGATAAGGTTCAAGGTCATCCGGGGGACGACATATCTACTGATCAGAATTTGTTGAAACTAGGTGGTCATATTATTGCTTAGTTCATATGAATAAGAAAAGTGTGTTTGTTAACCCTATAGAATATGGTAGACCCTTGTTACGCTTTGCCGACTAATTACGAAACACAAATGGACAAAAATTGTAAATAAGGCCTAAGACGAACATTTGACCACCAGTTTCAACAAAATCGGAGCAGGGAGCAATGGGGTAAAGTTACCCCCAGGTTACATTGAACCTTAATAGGGCCGTACGTACCGTTCAACAAAGGTCAGAACCTAGACAAATTATATATTTAAATATATGATTACTTATGATGAGACAAATATATTGGTGCACATTGAACACACATTTTGACTTGATTTCAAAATTTACCCCTGCTGTACTAATTTTACCCCCTTATTTTACAAAGTTCCCCCACCTTTTTACAAGAGGTTTGGACCAAAACATTTGATTCGCAACCTTCAAATATAGAAATAACATTCTTCAAACCTTCTTCCCAAACTTCTAGAATCGGATTCTCATTTATAACCCTACTATTCCAGCAAGTACTTGTATAGGGTAGCAAATTGTGCTACCGATACTTGTTTAGGGCCGCAAATTCCAGCAAGTACTTGTTTAGTGTAGCCAATTGCACAACTTATACTTGTTTAGGGGCACAAATTCCAGCAAGTACTTGTTTAGGTTTGCTAGTTGTGCTACTGATACTAGTTTAGTGGTGAAAATTCAAGCTACGAAAATACGTGTTTAGGGTGCTTTTTGTGAATGCTTGGACACGGATGATACCCCTTGTCAATGAGAAGTGGTCACCCGGGATTTGTATCAATTATAAAACATTTAGATCCTACACAACACTAGCTTTAATTGAAGATTTGGGTGAAACTGAAAGATCACTAAAAACTAGATTTTCAGAACATCGCCGTTATAGTTTGAAGGGTGCTAAATAAGAATTTTTGGGTCCAACCTCTGGAAAGTGTGGGTAACTTTGTAAAATAAGGGGGGAAAATTAGTACAGGGGTAAATTTGAAATCAAGTCAAATTATGTGTTTATATGTACACCAATGTATTTGTCTCATTATAAGGATTAAAAAGGTATAGTTTGTATAGGTTCGGATCTTTAGTTACACTGCTACAGCCCTGATAAGGTTCAAGGTCATCCTGGGGCAAGACATATCTACTGATCAGAATTTGTTGAAACTGGTGTCATATTATTGCTCTGGTCATACTGAATAAGAAAATGTTGTTGTTTTGTTAACCCCTATAGACTATGTACACCCTTGTTACGCTTTGCCGACTAATTATGAAACCAAATGCCAAACATTGTAAAATAAGGCAAGACGAACAATTTGACACCAGTTTCAACAAAATCGGAGCACTGGGTAAAGTTTACCCCCAGGATTACCTTGAACCTTAATAGGGCCGTACCTGTTCAACTAAAGGTCAGAACCTAGACAAACTATACTTTTTTTTAAATCTTATAATGAGACAAATACATTGGTGTACATTTAAACACAATTTGACTTGATTTCAAATTTACCCCTGTACTAATTTTACCCCCTTATTTTACAAAGTTCCCCACATTTCCCAGAGGTTGGACCAAAACATTCTGATTCAGCACCCTTCAAACTATAGAAAAACATCTTCAAACCTTCTTCCCCAAACTTCTAGAATCGGATTCTCATTTATAACCCTACTATTCCAGCAAGTACTTTTATAGGGTAGCTAATTGTGCTACCGATACTTGTTTAGGGGCGCAAATTCCAGCAAGTACTTGTTTAGTGTAGCCAATTGCACTACTTATACTTGTTTAGGGGCGCAAATTCCAGCAAGTACTTGTTTAGGTTTGCTAGTTGTGCTACTGATACTTGTTTAGTGGTGAAAATTCAAGCTACGAAAATACGTGTTTAGGGTGCTTTTTGTGAATGCTTGAACACAGATGATACCCCTTGTCAATGAGAAGTGGTCACCCGGGATTTGTATCACTTATAAAACATTTAGATCCTACACAACACTAGCTTTAATTGAAGATTTGTCCATACTCCTTTGCCTCTCTTCGGAATAAACTCATATCAACTTAAAGCGGCACAGGCACATTTTTCAGAAAATACCAACTTTCTTCAATTTGCTCGCAAATGATAGTCTAGGCTATTGTAAGAATAAAGATATATTTTACACATAAAAATAACATACCCAAAACAGATAGAGACATTAATAAGAAGTTGAAGACATCCAGATAATTTGTAGGAGAACGTTTTAGTTTGCCGTATCTTTAATCAATAAATGTGTCTATTACATGAATATCGATATCATAGACTCGTACCCATTGATATTAAAACCACAAAGATCACAGACCAGTAAAAGAAGGTCCACGCCGTGGGAATCAACTCCGGCGTGTGTTTGCTTGTGTTTAACGCCATTTCCGCGTCGTCTGCTGAATTATTGTCGCCGACATTAATTATAAAATCGTTCGGTTTACCCGCAAGCGCGCTGATTTATGCTTAATAATTTTAGGTGAGGGCTAATGTATATAAAAGCTTTACAACCATGCAAACATATCAATTTTGACAAATCTAGAGGGCACACTATTTTTCAAATGTGCCAGTGTCTCTTTAAACGCGGACACCAAATCGTGAGCAGAGAATTACAAGGTTCCATTCTGACAGGTTTTTGTGAGATATGATATGTTGTTTTTTAAATTTACATTTGTCTAAGATTGAAAATTATTATAGGAACATTTGTTTGGGTATTCAAAAGTCGTAGGCCCGTGTCACAGAGTGACGTATTCGACATTTGGGACTTTGGAGGAAATTAGCAGGTACGTTTGTTTTTTTACATTCTACATTCACCAAATTCAAACCTCAATGTGGCCTAATTAGTATATACTCAAATGACCAAAGTCAACGGGGTTTGGAACCTTGAACTCAGCCATGAATATATTACAGCGAACATTCCACGACTGTGAATAAAAAAGACCAGGCAATTGCATTTAAATAATTCCGTAAATATTTTTACAAATCTATGAACTTTGTGTTATCGTAGGTGCGCACAGACTTTTAAACAAACAAATGAACAGAACACTAGCCAAAAAAAAAAAACAAGTTTTTCTCAGGAAAGAAATGTGACAAATCGCAATGCGAAATGCGTTTTTATAGAAAAATGCTATGCGAAATGCGGGGTTTGTTTTCTTTTTTTTTAATGCATTTTGGGCCCCAACTTTTTTCAATTTTTCGACCGCTTCGAGGCACATTTTCATTTTTTTTCTGAATTTTTGTCAAGCTGTTGTTTCTTGTAAACAATATTTTGACATAAGTCGTCTAGGGAATAATTATAACGATTTATTAAAAATTAGTTGATGTGGATGATGTAAGTGCAAAACTTATAACATAATGTATGTTTGTAAAGAACCAATGGATTACCGCTAATTTACAGCAGAATTGATGAAACATTTGTATTCTGATATTATGACTCTTATTCTTTATGACCTTACATTGTGTTGTTAAATTTTGTAAAATCAATAATATTCAGTATTTCTTTTTAACCTCTTGGGTGCTTCCACCAATTTTATTGAGTAATTACAATGGGATTAATATAATGTGTAGCCCAATCAAAAACATGATAAGAAAACTCTATTAAAAAATTAAGTGCCCAAGCTAAAAAAAAACTTCCGTAGTGCCCAAGGGACCCAGTTCAGATAACCACTTTCCCATAGGAGTTTGATCATGACACTCAATGGGGTGAATGATGAAGCCCCATCAAAACCCAGTCGTCCGTGGGCCCCTGGGGGGGGGCGCTGAATTTTGACTATTGCACGAATAATTATTAGTTGGGTGCTTGTAGACACACATAATGTCATGCGATACAAAACAATCCGGCAAAATATCCGTTGTTGGATGCTGGGTGGGTGCTTTTGGGTGGTTAAATTGGTCCTACCCATGGCCACACAACGAATGGAAAAGACACGTCAGTTCGTCTTGATTTGTAAAATATAAACGCCTCAATGAATACATCTTGTCATCTAAGCGCGCTTTGCATTATGGGAAAAAAGTATCTGAGCACAATGATACAGGTGCCACTATTATACACCTGGCCAACTAACCATAATCAAATTTGTATAACTACCCGATTAGTGTATAGCCAAAGCGGCCCCACAGTAGTGGAAGAGAAGCGGAGGAAAGCCATGCTTTCATTGTTGGTTACTCTGTGTTTCTTTGGTGGTCGGCAACAAAACATGTCGCGACGTGAATTCTAAAGAGGACCGAAAGCTTTACCGCTTATCTATATAGAACCTCTTTGATGATGACCTATACAAGTAAATGGAGGTCGGTCACGTAAGAACTACATACCCACAATAAAAATGGAAATCCGAATTTTGACCTATGCCCTATGGCCCAAGTTGAAAATTGTCACTCTCCGAAAAAAGAAATGGTTCGCACATTTCCATCCTCAGCAACTACACTATAGGTTTTTGAACCAAAATAATTCATTTTTCTACCTATAGAAGAAACAAATTTAAAATAATCATTCCAACATATAGCCAAATTTATCCATTCTTGTATTTTCTCCAGGAAACCTTCAAATCACCTTGGTTTTATATAGACTACACGTAAGAGGCACGGTCCTGACAAAATTAAAATTTGATGATTATCAGCATATAAAAGGTTATTTGATTTTTAAGATTATAATATTAATTATTCCGTCCTAAGTGTATATATTCTAAGACAAATAAATCCCAAGATTAATTACTTTAATTAGTAACATCTTGATTTTTTTTTTCCTCGTTAGTGCCCAAGGGGGGGGGGTTCTAGGGCCGAACCTATTATTCTAATGAAGCAATAGGGGATTGTTTTAGATAGGAGAAGCGTATCATAAATCAGACAATTAGGAAAAACACTCTGATTGATTAAAAATTTGATTGCGTAACGAGAAATCGAACAAAAAAATAAAATGTTGTTGTGTTAGTTGGAACCCCACGCCCCCCCCCCCCCGCCGGGCATTATAAGGGTTAAAATATACTGAACTCTGCTAAAATCACTTCCACTTATTTTCTTAACAAACGTTAAGATAATGCACATAAGTTTGGATTTTGCTTATAATATAAAACTAACTTTCATTGCAGGTTACCCCAATGACTACACACTAGCTATTAACCAACATTGCACCTGGGCAGTTCCACTGATTTGGACTTTCAAACCAGTGCAAAACAAAAGGATTTTATTACAAAGTCAAATACATTCCACCATTGCATGCTATTAGTTACTCAATTTCAGCTACTTTTTTCAACAAACTCCGTTAATAAACCTTGCCCATTAATGAAGGATGCCTCTACTAGGGGCCCTCCCGTTATTATGTTCATTTATAGGCAAAATCCAAGTTATTCCATATATCTGTTGGAAAAATCGCCTGGCTATGGCTTATTTTATTCGACGAAACGAAACAGGCTCAGTGCACCCATTGGATTACACGCTTTGTTCCGTCAGAGTGTAAAATGTACGATCACGGAATAAAGCGTGCAATCCAATGGGTGCATTAAGCCCGTTTCGTTTCGTCGAATATAATAAGCCCTGGCTATATTCCATTTGAGCAGTTGGTCGGGTGTTTGGATGTATCACATTGGTCTGGGGTATTACCCAATTCAAAGTCACAAAGCGCAGAGATTACACACTTTAAACACGTACTTCTGAAATGCGCCAAAAAGCCTTCATTTGAATTGCGGATGACAAAAGCCCCTATGCAATACGACGTCACATTTGGCGATTAACACAAAAGCTCCCTTGCCCCACGGTGGAAATACCAAGAGTATAATAGATCACCTGTACAACTTGAGCATCTCTGGAATTCAAATTCAATAACAGGTGTATGTTGTCATAAAATGTGGCTCTCTTGCCCTACAGCATAGCAGCCTATTGCATAAGGCAGGGTTTCCCAACCTTTTTATCCCGAGACCCCATTTCTTGACACTTAGCTTGCGGCGACCCCATTGCTCAAAATAATATATTCTCAAAAAGAAATTTGACGAGTCAAGAAAAAATGAAGATGTTGTGGAGAGGTACGCCAGTGGCAAGCCATTTTTTTTAAGCCAGGGGAATGGGCTTGCAACAAGGTCCCAGGGAAGCAAGGGAATCCTTAATTAAAAATTTCGGTTGTGGCATTATAAGGGCATGGTGCTCTCCATTCCAAAAACAAGTGCGCACGAAGTGTGCAAAAATACCACTAATTTCATTACAATCGTGCTCATTTGTGGTCTCTGAACAGTCCTTTGACAATTTATATTGATTTGCGCGCGAAACGCGCGGAAATTATAATCAAATACAAATTCAATTGATTAATCAAATTGATTAATCAAAACTCAGTTTGGCTTGCTTGACATGACTAATTTCATTATAGTCAAGTTCCATTTTGATCTTTGAACAGTCTTGTAAGTGACAATTTATACTGATTTGCGCGCGAAGCGCGAGGAAATTTTACTAATCAAATTCAAATTCAATTGATTCATACACTTCAGAATCAGTTTGGCTTGCTTGACATAGTTAAATTATATTAAATTATATTACTAACCAATCCTGTTCCTGCCTTTTGCACAAGTACTTTCATTTATTTAAAATAACTTCGCGAACCCTTTCTTAAGGGTCCGCGTCCCCTATTGGGGTCGCGACCCCCAGGTTGGGAAACCTTGGATAAGGTCTATATCCAGCCCACAATCAACTAGAAATATTAATAGAAAATGGCTCTCTCATAATCCGGATTCCTTCCACAAAAATTGACGTGACTAAAATTGATGTTCAATGGCCATTAATATGGTTTTCACTGATGTTCCTGTTTAAGACCTGCGACATATAAGTCATTTTAAAATGTCGTTTGTGACATTGGGTAACAGGGTGACAGTAATCCTACGTCGAGTACAAACGTCTATAACTAGGGCTTAAAGGTGTGTGTTCCGATCGTCTTTGGGACCCCCCTGATTTAACCGGAAGTAGTATCGATTTTGATATCAGATGAAAGGCCGTATTTTTCTCATTCTCGTCATGAAATTTGAGCCCTCAAATCTATTTCATTCCCAAGATATAAACAAAAAACCGCCGTTTTAGTGGTTAACCATCAATATTAGCACAGTATTGAATAGGGCTTTGCGACATGCATTACTGCGTCTACCATCAAAACCGCAAGTTTGTTTCCCACGGTACTTGATGGGGTGTATGTGCAAGTGCCAGGCTCTCATATCAAGTAGAGAACACAAATCACATCAATCGGAACAAGCACCTTTAACAAAATGCAAACATACCCTTCCCAATAATATATTTTTTTACAAAGTCCCACAATGCTTAGGATTTGGGTGCAGGTCACTGTCAAGAAGACCTATATGACTCATTGAAGGGTGTTTCCATAAGGTGACACCCTTCTTTCTGACACCCTTATGAATTCGGAAACTTTAACGGAATAAACCACATAAACCATGTGGTTTAATTCCGTTAAGGTTTCCGAATTCATAAGGGTGTCAGAAAGAAAGGGTGTCACCTTATGGAAACACCCCCTCATTGAACTCGTTGTTAAAATAAAACAGGTCGGCTTGAACGGTTTTCTGATTCATAACTATTCTGAATAGAAGGTTTTCTGTACATGTATAGGGCGCTTGCACGGCAGGTCAATAGGTTATCTTGGCCAGACCTGCCTCCAGAACAACGCAAGCATGCAGAGAATACAAAGGAATAACCTGCAGAAATAACTGAAATGTTCAGGTGAACCAGGTGCATGTATTGTATTCTTCTCATGCTTGGTTGATCTGGAGGGTGAACAAGTCCATTCAACATAATTTAGCTCTGTGCAAGGGCCCTATAATGGGTTTTCTGATTGGGCCTTCTAAGTGAAGGATTTGTCTCCCTGAGCCAAGGAAATATTTTGTGCAGGTTTCATAATGAAACATGCTTGTCAATTCTCGCATTTCGCAATACGGCGCGTTGCCAGCGGTAAGCCTTGTCAGTCCAATTTTTTGACCGCAAGGGTTGACATCGCCCTCCAACTTCCATTGGATTTTAGTCAATTTGTAAAACACGCCAAGTGGTGTGTGATGAAAAAGAAAGCAAAGGGTACGTATTGTAAATAACCGTTTTAGTGTGCATTCGCACGCAGCCGACCATTATATTGACAAACTAAATTATGTGACGTGTTCCCGTGTAATATGGTTTTTTTTAACACTAACGTGCGCTGGCCATCTCCAGGGAAAGATTAATAAAATATACATCCTTGTCTACCTTGAGGACTAAGTAGTTAATATTTCAAAAACAAATATAAAATCGTATATGTAAATATACCGTTCTGATGCTATCTGCTAGGAAAGCGAAGGACACCTTTCGGACCTAAAACCTATAGATCTATCGCTCATCTATCAGCCCCTGGCTTAATAGCAAATTGGCTTGTAATACGAAGGTCGCCGGTTCGAATCCGCCCAAGCGCACATGATTTTTTCAACACTAACGTGTGCTGGCCATCTCTCCAGGGAAACTGAAAACAATCATGACATTTTAGCGAATTATGTTAAAAAAACACAGACGAAATGACCCCTTTTTGGTAAAAACCGGAGCGCATGGAGGTCAATATTTTACCCCTAATTTAAAGGTCGAATTATATTTCTTAAATTTTCTCTCACTGTTGTTAACGTCTATAAGAGTAGTCTTGGCATGTAACATGTTTTGTTGAAATATTCCTATGGAAGATGCTTTCTTTAGATAGGGTCCATAGGGACCCCGCCCTGGCCTTGACCACCAACGGGCGTCTCCAAGACCTTGGCCACTTAAGTGTTAATGCACTTTCAACTTTAATACTTTAAATACAAAGTTATTTTATTCACTGCTCATTTGCATATTCCCTGCGACCACCGGAAGCAACAACTGGTCTCCTACTTTCTTGATAGGCGTAGCTATAGTCTTCACTTGAGGATAATTTAACACCCGCTGTATCGTCATAGTCGGTATCAGTACGAGCTGTAATGGTAAATTGATGAACGGTTATTAAGGATTAACTGATATATCGTCGGTGTATTACATTTACAGCCTAACAAAATGGTACAATCGTAAAACCGTTCCTTTTAATATTAAATTCCAATATAAATAAGTCGTTTTTGTACATTACATTAAAGTAAAAAAGAGCAGGCTTTCCAATACTTTTTGTTTCGTCTCATTTGCTTGTTTTAATCGAGAGATAACTCCATTTTACTGCGGAAAACAAAAATCTAGTTTGCGTCACACTCTGGTTGAGCGAAAACGGTGAAAGAATTAGTTTAACATAAGTCATTCTTCAAAAAGGGATTAATTTTATTAAGAAACTTTAAAAGGAAGCGAAAACGGTTACGTAATGGTGGAAATTATCTTCAGTAAGTTCTGCCTTTAAGATAAAGCTGTAACATTCGACATACTGCTGTTTGTTAGAAGAAAATCATGACCGTACAGCAACCTCCATTTACTTTGCAGGCGAGAGTTTTTATGGTCTCATGACACGCAAAGTCATATCGACACCTTGGTACTTTGAGTTCAACAATTAGTTAATGAAAAAAGATAGATTGAACCATTTCTTTCTGGCATGATTTTTTTACAGATACCAATTCAATAATAAATTCAAAGCTCCATTTCATTGAAACGTGCAATAAATAATTGTATTTATTTATTATTTATGAACAGATAATATCTATCATTGAACTTACTATTATGACTACTAAAGCTTGTGTCGAGAAAGCTAAACTTTGTGTACTTTAATCTATGGTTTTTTTCTTTCGCCAAGGTGCAATATTTTGTGAGCTTCAAGACTGCATGGCTCTTTACCCGAAACAACTTTGTCCATGCATAAAAAGTGGCACAAAATCGATTTTGTGTATGAATTGACAAAAGCAAATAAGATATAACGAACACCATTGGAAAGCCCAGTCTTTTTTTCTTTAATATTATGCCAAGTAAGAATGATTTATTATAAAATTTCATATTTAAAAATTTTTTCTGATTGTACCATTTTTAGAGATTATATCCCTAACGTCCCTGAAAGCGGCACTGGCACATTTTCAGAAAATATGAAATTGGAAGAATAGAGATACATTTTACACATATATAACATACCCAAAAGCAAATAGGAACGTTAATAAGAGGCTAAAGGTATCCAGACAATTTGTAGGCTAACTTTTAAGTTTGCCGTAACTTAATCAACATATGTGTCTATTACATGAATATCATAGACTCGTACCCACAAGGGTCACAGATCGGTCAAACATGGTGCAACCGTGAGAATCACCTCTGGCGTGTGCTTTCTTGTGTTGCGCGCCATTTCCGCGTCGTCTGCTGAATTAATGTCGCCAGAGACATTACTCATAAAATCGTTCTGTTTACCCATAAGCGCACGGCTTAACAATATCAGGTGAGGGCTAATGTATATAAGAGTTGTATAACCATGCAAAAAAATCAATTTCGAAAAAAAAATCTAGAGGGCGCACTATTTTTCAAATGTGCCAGTGTCTCTTTAACTGCATTTATTCCTCTTTTCAAAATTCACGGAGCCGACCCTTGCCTTGTTTTAGGGGAAAATTGCCCCTGGATCTAACAAGAAAAATAACGCCACCTCACTTTTTTGCTTTGATCTTCAGGTTGGTAGTCATTTCCCGAAAATGACGTTAGGGATATTATGGTGTATGCAAGGACGCTTGATAAAATAGATAATATTCATTGATGAAGAAGTACGTCAAAAAGAATGAAACGTGTGTTTTTCAATACTGACGGATGTGGTAGGCCATGCTTGGCGCACTCCGGGAAAGTACATAATTCTTCCGAAATAATTTTTCCAAACTATAAAAATCAGTTCTCACGTCTAAAGTAGATTTCAAATTAAGTGAGACCTCATTAAAAGTTTTAGGTCTGCCCATTCACCATGAGAGGTAAGAGGAATTATTTTAATGGCCCACAGGTTAAAACAGTTGATGGGACGCATACAATGTACGCATACATCTAAGACAGCATGGATGTTTCAATTGAAGTATCAGAATGAAAACACCTGCAATTATTTCATTAAACGTTGTTATTTGAACATGACTTTCCTTTGACACTGCAAAATATCATTCCTTATCACAGGATAAAGCCAAAATGCCCCAAAATATGGGGTTTTGGGTAACAAATTTGCAAAATTTTCCCCTAAATGAGGTCTTTTTATAAATTTTGCAAAAAATTCACCCAAAATAGGGGTCTTTGAGTGGAATTTTCAAAATGTCCCCCCAAATAGGGGTCTTTGGGTGACAGTTTGAAAAAAAAAAAAAAAAAAAAAAAAAAAAAAAAAAAAAAAAAAAAAAAAAAAAAAAAAAAAAAAAAAAAAAAGGGGGGGCCCCCCCCCCCCCCGAAGTATTTTTGTCTCAATCCACCGATTTGTGAAAAGGCAAGTTTGTGTTGATACTGCAAATGTCACAATCTGATTCCTTGAAGAACGGGTTATTGACACACGAGGAGGATTAGTGTTCTTCCCACCAATGTAATTATTCCAATACAATTTTTGCATTGGTTGTCACATGAATTTATTGCAACGTCCTATTGTGCCTACCATTGCACAATAATGACTACCCTTATAGCAATTGTTACGTGAATTGCGTCATTTCTACACTTCACATTTCTTCAGATTAACATGAAATCGATGCACTTCATAATGCAATTTTAACGTACCGGCTATTTCATGATAATGTGAATCTTCTTGGGCAGGGTAGTAAGAATCGTAACTTTGAAGTTCTGTATCCTTTGGAACAGACGATACGTTGTTTGACTCCTGCCCTTTCGTAGAGCTTTTCCTGCCGTTTCGAAATATCCTGAATCGGGATAACAACAACAATAATAATAATAATAATTATAATAATAATAACAATAATAATAATTATAATAATAATAGCGGAATCAGGCGTACAATTAAATGATATAGAGGCGTACCCTATTCTAGGGGGCTTGTTGGAGCGCGGTCCCGGGGTCTCCACCAAAAATAAAAGGAGGAGAAGAGGAAAAAGAAAGAAAAATCCACTTCTGCTACGACTAATGATGAGAAAACTAGATTGATATACATGTAAGATAAAAGAGTGCTTTTTCGTCACAGATTGCTATTTGTAAAAGAAATTAATATCCGGAATGAGTACCGTTAGCGTAAATCACTCAAATATGGTTTCGTTTAGGCTTTATAATAAAGGTTGACGCCATAAACGAAACATGCGAAGCTTGAGTGGATCAGACTAAAAGAATCATGATTCGAGGTCTAAATGGTAGGATGTGCACGTTGAAACTTGTTAGCCAACACAAAGTGTTACACACTGTTTATGGTATATGTCTCTCAAGTTGCTTTTTTTATTTCATAAGAAAACGGACTTCAAAAAAGTTAATTCTGAGAGGCTTCCGCCCTTCGCGCGGGGGGAACCACAGTACATTAATGAAAAATACACCATCAGATTTGTCTGTCTTTGTAACATCAACTCCTTGCTTTATGACCTCCGAAAAAGAGAATTGGCCAAGGTTCGGATATTTCAAAATGCAGCTGCTCGTCTTGCCCTTAAAATCCGTCTACGAGAACTAGAGCAGGTGCATGGACCCAGGTCAAAAATCATCGTCCAGCCCCCACTACAGAAAAGGTTTGACACCGTTGGTATAGTAGATTCAACCCATCGTGTCACCTCTAGTACTTTTCCGTAGGTATTGGCATTGTATGAGGGGATGGGCAGTGGTTGGAAATTAAAATTTCACGCTAAATCTATGGAAACGTGTACTCCGATAGCAGAGAAAAATCAATTTGTGCTTAATTGAAATCATTCAAGTCAACGTAAACGCATTTATTGTTGCATTAACTCTCAATACATTCTGACTATAATCGTATTTGCTTCAATGGTATTCAATGTAACAGGTGAGTTGAATGTCACTGGCTTTTGAGCGCTCATGCTTTTGGAAATAGGAACACAAAAGTCTTAGCTAGTCTTTGCATTCTCTAATAACATGAAAGGCCAGATTATCTCAGTTCGTTCATGAAACAGGTGAATCGGGCCACATATTCTGCCTCCTCTCCCAACTAATCGACGCTGTCCAAAACTTTTCCTCCGGTGACACGATGGGTTGAATCTACTATAGTTAGTACGGACCCTCAAATTGCGGTGTCACTTTTTCAATAGGGGCCAATTTAAGGTTACACAGGGGTCAAACTTTTAAAATGCTCCAAACATGTTGAAATGTATGCCATATTGTCCGTCATAAATAAGGCCCCCTATGATATTCTGCTCCTGCTCTAAACACACCACACCAACTCTCTACCAACTGCATTGGCTTCCAGTTAAACAGAGGACAGCTATTAAGATGATGAATCTCACCTACAAGGCCTTACTTAAGATCATCATCATGATGCCAGCTGAGCACTCCAGTACTCATATAATCAACGAAGTTCTATACATTTTTTCGATGTAAAGCGCGCCCAAAGGCCTCTGTATTAGGGGCTATATCATGATTGTTATTATAATCATGATTAATACTATAAGCTTAGTAGTAGTAGTTTAAGGAGAAAATGGTTATTGTTATGTACTAATTAAGACGTTACGGCTTAATTTCGTTTCCCACTAACGTTTTCCCCTAACCCACAGTATTACAGTTTATTCCGTTTTGGATATAAATATTAATTTATGCAAATTAAGGGTTATCCTCTAGAATAACAAAGGATATGAATACTAATTTAAATAATAATAAGAGCTAATGATAGCCTAATGAATAATTCAATTAAGTAATTATTATTATTATTATAATTATTATTATTACTACCTTATTTAGGTGGTTAGGGGGAATTAGCTTTTGTTATTCAATCACTATGGCGTTAGGGCGAACTTTGATTTCCCCCTTACGTCTTCCTTTGTATTGCGCGTTATTTCGGTTTGGATAACACAGGATATGAATATTAATTTATGCAATTTTATACAAGTTTATGCAAATTTCGAGATTTTGTACGACAGATTTTTTCCGCCCGGAGGTAAGTTTATTAGCAATCAAACGAAAGCTACGGGCCTAGCCTATGCAGAGAACCGTAACGTTAATCTCTCAAAAATCAATTTCATGGACTACTTTTTTTACCTTATAAGTCCTGCGATGGCGACCAGCAGCAGCACAACACAACAATTGAGGAAGTTACAATGATGACAAGGAACCAATCTGAAAAAAAAAACGTATTATGAAGTTGGGGACAGAATAATGCGCCCACTTGCGCGTCTGACGGTAATTTGACGTGCAAACCAATGATCAGCCGTGAACATTAATCTTTAGAACATTAGACGTATTGATGCTGAAAGTTTACTTTGTGTCCGTTGTTTGAAATCCCGACTACAATAGAGCATTTTTTAAACATTTTAAATCATATTTTCTTAGAACATACCCCGCCCATACTACACATTCAAACCAATCATAGCTGATTAAAAAACCTGACCCTGATAGGCTGTGGTACATGATACAATGTTGGCCTTTTAATTAAATATTCGTGCTCCAGACCTGGGGATTACTTATTTCCTTCACTAAAATTAAAACAATATTATTTTAACCTGGAAAAGCTTTGTCCCCACATGAAAGGGGTGCACATTATTTAGAAAAATGATTAAAATGTCAACTCAGTTTATTTCTAGAATATCAGTGACCAATGGATATACATAACCTCAACATGCTCAAGCGAACAATGGCGCTACAGATACTCAATAATCGGCCCGGAACACTTCACATTCTTTTACATCTGGTCCATTGTTATTGTGCACACAGTTGAACAGATTTCGAATGTTATGTCCTTGCTGCATGGGGTGAGTTCTTTCCTCGTTCACGATAAAAGAAATCTTGAGATTCTACTGTGTGTTTCATTAACGTTGACCATATGATTAATATTTTATTTTTCGAAAAGAAAATGTAAAGGGACAAAATTCATGAAAGAAAAGCCCATGGCAATGGCTGATATAATTTGTGCATAACCTAAATGCACAAGTTATTGTCTTTAAACCCCTATTTCTATTCAATTTACCAAGAAAGCCAATGGTATTAAGCGACCTACAGTTTTAAAAGTCATGAGCGAGGTGAGTATGTTGCCCTTTATGTTATGAACAGATATTAGAGCTCAATACGGGGAGGTAATAACACCTGAGATGACTTGAAATATTTTTCAACAGTATGGGCAGTAACAATGGACCTACATACCTTGATGAGAAAAAGATCCGAAATGTTTTAGGTTGATTGTTGAATATCATTAGCTCTATTGTTCGCTTGAGTTTACGTGTACATATTGGCCACTGACATTCTGGAAGTAAATTGAGTTGACATTTTATTCATTTTTCTAAATAATGTGCACACTTTTCATTTGAGGATACAGCTTTTCCTGATTTACATAATATTGTTTTTTTTAAATTTCAATTGCACTTCTCAACAAAAAAAATCAAGGAGCGGACCCCTGCCTTGAGTAAGGAGAAATCGCTCATAGATCTAACAAGCAAAATACCGCTACCTCACTTTTTGCGGTGATCGTCAGATTTTCCTCTAGGGACGTTAGGGATATATGTCTTCCAAATCAGTTAGACTATGGGGCATGTCCTTCTATGCGGTTGTTTTGTGGTCCCTACCGAGGGGGATACCAAGTGTAAATTCATAATAAATAATTAAAATCATATAACCGTCTGTTGCCGCAAATAAAACTGGCACATTTTCTTGGAAATGAATAAAATGTCAGTTTAATTTATTTTCCCCAATATCAGTGACCAATAGATGCACTAGACTTCAGCAAACAATGGAGCTAAAGATATTCAATTACCGGCTCGTTATGCGGCGTAGAAAAACACTTCAGATCCCTTTTCCTCTGGGTGTGCATGACCAGTGTTATATTGTCTCGCGGTTGAAGAGACTCAGATGTTAGCACCTCTCCTATTTTAGACGAAGTCTTTTTTTTAATGACGTAAGCGCAAAATACTTATCCTCATTCGCAAATAAATAAATCTTGAGCTTCTATAGTGCGTGTTCAATTAACTTTGTCCATGTTTTCCATCATTTATTCGAAAAGGAAGAAAGACAAACAAACATCATGCCAGAATGTTGCTGGGCAAGCTTTGACCTAACAACTTTGTGCAGAATTAAAATCCGTAACTTATTGCTTAACTTCATTTGTATTCAATTTACCGCGCTTTCAGAAGAAAACTTAGGGTCAACGACCTATATCATAATGTAAACTGGTTAGTTATTGTGAAAGAGGACGGGTATTTTGTTACTCAACCCGAATCGTGGAGGTTATAACACCTTTAGGCCATGAGCCCAAAGCGAAAAAGATGCTCGGATAAGGACCAAGGGGCGCACCCCTGCAAGGACATAATTCTTCCGGAATAATTTTTCCTAAACTTAATAGAAATCGTTCTACGTGTGTTCCTCCCTTCTAAAGACCCCCAAACAAGTAATGCATTCATGGGTCCTAAATACCCCCCTCAGTTTACAACCATTGGTCTATGCCCGAAAACATAAAATCATATCATTAGTCTGTTTTTTGTCTGCAAATTTTGAAACCCTTTCTTGCTCCATTTTGATCAATATAGCCAACACATAGTCCCATTTTACGAAAATGTGTCACTTTTCAAGGATTGCACCTAGACATTATTACAATACACAACCATGAATTATTGTGACCCACTTCACGGGAAGAATGCGATCTTTCACGGAATGGCAATCAATATGAGCTATAGGGCTAAGCTTTTACTGCAACTTTAAAAAGAAAATTTTTCTTATAATGCGTATTGTGTTGGCATATTGATCGCCAATGGGGCAAGAAGGGTATCAAAATTAGGGAAGAAACGAACTAGTGATATGATTTTAATATTTTCGTTCAAATACCAATGGTTGTTAACCTATAGGGGTATTAGACATGCTGCGTACTTTTTTGGGGTCTTTAAGTAATGTCACATTCTCGAGAAAATGAATAAATGTCCATCTCAATTTATACTCTGAGATATCATGACTCTGATGTACACCATGAATTTAATTGCTTTCATAAGCCAGAAATCGAAAATCAATTCACCTATATGAAATGCAGGGTGAACCGGTGCCGAACAAACGTTGAAATTGGGAAAGAACAGAGGTCCAATATAATATGATTAAGTTATGGGTGTTGGTTCTGCACCAAATGTTAGGTCATAAGCTTGCAAATCAAACTTCTTTCATACTTTTTGCTCATCCTTCGTTTTCCCTTTTGGAATACATACTAAATATACGAGCAATGTTAAGTTATTAAACTCCCATCCAAGTTTGAGTTTTTATTTTCTTCGTGGAATTAGGCTGTAGCTCAATACTAACCGGGTTGGTGAAAACAATAACAATTTATTTTAGCAAAATTATTACTTTCTTAGGGGTGCGTCCACCTTTGTAACGCGATGAGACTGCCCGCTAGCCTACTGGCTATAACTGGCTCCGCATACCGGGCCCATTATAATATCCTTTAGTTAATGTTTGCGAGTCTATACCGTGAGGTCCATTGGTCACTGATATTTTGACAGAGAAATTGATGTGACATTTTTATTCATTTTTTAAGAAAATGCTGGCAAAGTTTTTATTTGGGGCAACATACGGTTATGTCATGTTAATAATTTTAATTCCCAATAATTTTACACCGGGTTTTGGTCTTATCCCTTTGGGACTACGGAATTTGTTATGCAGCTTGTTACAGTGCAGACATAGCGGTACTTATACGTACAAGTACGCACATACGTCACCAATTATAAAGAAATACAAAAGAATTTTTAAAATCCAGTCTCTTGTTTCTCAGTTTTTGGGATGAGTGGAAGGATTAAAAAAAATTCAGAACTGATGCCAAACGCCATTATAAACAACTTCTATGTGTCAAAATTTTGATTTCATGTGTCGAAATTTACTTATTGAAAAATTGTCACTGATGACGTCATATCAATTTTCTTAATTAATTAATTTCTTTGTTTTGAAAAAGATATCAAAATCCGCACATACATTTTGTTGATAAGCTTTACAACTCTATAAAGTGAAGATTACAACTTCAGAACTGTCAAAATAAACTGTCCCGGGGTGAAATGTTAAAACCTAATGTATTTCTTTAAAAAGTTGCATTGCACTGTGGTAAATTATGACGTATGTACATACTTGTACGTATACGTACTTGTACGCTTTCTTCTGGACTGTTATTTGGTCAACACCCCATAGTCTAAGTGGTCCTCTCAGGCTCTTGGACTCACGATTCTGTGTGATACAATACTTCAAGAATATTTGGTATGTATCTGTACGACAACCAGAGAAGCATTGATGCTGTAGCTCATGAACAGATCTGTAACAATGGTAATTTATACAGGAATATTGTATTTAGTGGTCAACAGTCCGTACGTTACCATAATAAATAGTTTAACCCTCGTCTACCTGAGCCATTTTTGTAACAAAACTCTCGAAGGGGTGGTTACCACCCCCATGTGATTTTCGTTACTGAACACCCGATTCCTGTAAATTTGGTACCAAGGATAGCTTAGAGTTTCTTTCTTCTTTCCATTGGTACCAAAATACGTACTAACATCTCAATTATGACGTCACCATGACGTCATATGTTTGAGGAAAGTACGAAAAATACTGACTATAGGGTTGAAAATTGATATTTCGAAATTTTAGGCGACTCAAAACACCTTTTATAAGCTCTAAATGCTGTCAATTCATAAAACTAGTCATGTTCCCAACAAGTACAGTCAAAAACCTCATGAAAATCTGATTTTCCTAATCCCCCCCCCCCCCACCCCTCTTTTGCCGTAAAAATTGATTTTTCCCTGTGTCTATGGAAACGGCAGTTTTGCAGCAAAACTGCCATTTCCGGCTGACATGCGAACTTTATGACGTCATTGTGACGTAATACTAGGCATGTTTGGTACTCATTTTGGTATCAATGGAAAGAAGAGGACCATAGCTATCTATTGGTACCAAAATCAAGTGTCTGTGATGTTCCTGTGTTGTGTTAGGCATGTCGGTACTTCTCTTCCGTCACTTTGGGATCACCCTGTCTCTGACCTCTACAACCCCGGTGGATGTTTGTTTTTGGATTAAAAGGAGCGGAACATGTCAATTGACAATTACATTAAATAATTTGGCCCAAAAAAGGGGGTTTAGCAAGCCGGGGAAAAACGAAGGGTGGCCCAACCCCCCCCCCCCACCCCCTTCGGTAGAACGATGGTTAAGCGACACTGACATGTTTTGAGTATATTCTAGTTTCAAGTAATTCCATCGTCACCCTCTATACTTTTTAGGGGAAAATGGTAATGATTTCAAAATCAATATCACACTTCTAGAGGGACAGTATTTAGACATAGTTAGCCTTAATGCCCCTTTCCAAAGTTCGATCAGTCACTCTACCGCAGGAGAAGAAAAGAAGTTCATGCAAGAGTAATGTCCTCATCCAGGAATATATAGGAACTGTGCCTTAAATCACCCCGAAATTTTATCTCTATTATATAACATCGCATAAATAGTCAAGCAATATTATGTAGCAATAATTCATTTATTTTAGCCTAAATTTGACCTGTATTGAAATTAGACAGCCTAACCATGTAAAGGAACAAGATGTTCCAGCTTATTTACTGATTTAAGCTTATTGACAATATTGACAGTGGCGGTAAATATTCAGGAATTAAAAAAAGAAATTCATGAATATTTTCTCCACTACATATTTTTCTACAAAATGGTCCGCGATCAACCACACAACACAATTTTGATCCAAAGCAAGTTAATCTCAAAGTGTTCCAAAGAAGACTAGAGGTTATAGCAGCTGTCTTTTGCCAACGCGGTGCTTATGTCGTAGAGCTTTTGGGTTAGCAATTTAATATGGTTCAAAGAAGAGGCAAAAAATAAATCAGTCATTTAAAACATGTAGGAATTAGAAGGATTTTGTGTATGATTTGGAGTAACGGGTTCGGATCTGCAAGGCGTGGAATCATTACGTATATATAGTAGTACGGTGCAAAAACGACCCATTGTTAGAGCAAGGGGTGAAAATGTTATCCTTGTCTGCTGCCCTACCATTTCCACCAATACCCCCTCCCCCATTACGCCAGAGGTGCACATAGGCCTACATATGGATTTTCTTCGCCGTAGTTGGGGGTATCGGTCCATTTTAAATCCTCCCCTGTTTTAGTCCTACCTTTCGATAGAAAATCGAACTTCACGATTGGTGTGCCGACTGTGCTGTTCGTTGGTCGAAAATTTGTCATCATGATTGTTGTGCTGCTTGTGAGGTCTATTGATCTGAAATAAGTCTTCATGTATGGATCAGTCTTCATGATTGGTGTGCGGTCTGTGCTGCGTTTTCCCGATGATCCTGGCAACAGATTACAGATTCGAATTTCTATGCCGATCAGAGAGCCTACTGAAAATCCACTTTTTGAAAATAAAAAAAAAATGGATTTCTGACTCTGTATGCTCAGATAGGTGAAGAAATTCGATTCCCACATCGATATAACGTGAAATAACAAATGTTTAATTTGGGAATTCCAAAAAGGCCAATTTTTGTTCTAAGTTTTAAAAATACATCCAAAAATTAAACAAAATCGAAAAAGGGTAATAGGGCTAGATGTTCGCCATGGGTGAGGGCATCGGTCCAGTTAAATCCTCCTATGTTTTAGAGTCCTCTCTTCCGATAGAATCTGACTTTCAGGATTGGTGTCCGGGGGGGGGCGACTGTTGATCGAAATCATTCTTCACCGAATGGATCAGTTTTCAATAGATGAATGTGTGGTCTTTGCTGCGGTTTCGCGGTGATCCAGGGCTGGGAATTAACATATTACAGATTCGATTTTTATGACGATAAAGCCTACTGATTATATTCCCTTTTTTGAAATAGAAACAAATGGCATTTTTTAAAGCAATATTAGCACATTGTTTTGAATATCGCCCCCCCCCAATTTGTTCCAAAAAAACTTGAGATTTTTACACAATCGTGTTATTGGCTATTAAACTATACTGTGAATGGTTAACTCGAAATGAAATTTTTGTAATTAGAAATCCAATTATTATCGTGGAACCCCGAAATAATTCAAAGGCTGCTGGAAACTGTCTTCCATGTGAAATAGCCGGAACATAGCGCCATGTACGTCCTACAGCTCATCCATAGTTTTGTATTGGTTCACAAGGTAAGTCAAGTTCAGGTTTTCTTCTCGAGGTGCACTATTTCATCATGACGGACATAAGCTGTAGCATTTCAGCTCTGCCCGTTAAGTCCAATCTGGGATCTCCCCCAATTCTAATTACAAAATCGGCTTATTTTATGATAAATACGAACGCCTTTTTTGCTTCTCTCGTTCGCAGATATAGTCCCTAGACAATTACCAACGTAACTGTTCTAAAAATATCAAATTTTGAATATGTGGGGGCGCTTCTTCAAATGTGCCAATATTGCTTTAATTTTTCGAAATTACACAGTCCTTTATTTCCTAGATCGCGATATGGAATGCGAATTTCTACGTCGATCGGAGCCTACTAGTTCAAAATATAGCTTTTGAACATCCGAAAAAAAGAATTGGAATTTGGAATTCAAAATTCCTTTTTTTTCCGAATTTGGCCCAAAAAGTGGATTTTCGGACTAGGCTCGTATCAGCGTATAAATTAGTTCCCAAATCTATATCTCGTGAACAGCGAATGTTAGATTTTGGAATTCCAAATTTATTTTGAAAAAGTTGATTTTCTGACTCAGTAATGTTCGATTGCGAAAAGTGATTTTTGGGCATCCATATATCGTATCATATGTAGACTTGTCCCCTAATGACATCTTACATTGTAAATCTCTTAAAAGTGAAAAGGGCGATTTTTGAATTATTATTTTTCAGTTAAAACATGGGCCTGAAATTAGTATTGTTCCCATAGTAAATTAGAAAGTTCACAATTTTGTACAAAGAAAATGAATTCCCAGCTTAATAATCTTTCACATGAGATTTTTGGAGGATATTTTCACATTCTTTAGTCACTACTACAAAGTATATTTTCGAATAGATACATGGCGGGCATTGTGACTCTATTCGATATGTGCACAAAATTCATCATATAATGATAGTGTAGATTTTTATGTATTTTGCATTTTTGTTTTTGCTAAGTTGCTTTTTTGTACTCATTGAATGTAGATTAGCCATCTAGGTATCAGGAAAATATTGGTTGCTTTTTTTTCTGAACAGAAGGCGTTTAGAGCCGCATCTTGGTTTCAAAATGGCCACCATTTCCAAAGGATTTTGAACCGATAATCTTTGGTTTTGAGCAAAATTGGAAGTCAAGATTTTGTTGCCTAAACTATGTTGTTAAATCCCTGGGAGTTCAGGAATATGAATACTAAACCTAATATAAATCCAAGCTGTGCTTTTGTAACCTCCCTCGCCCATAAGGTGGGGGGGGGGGGTCGTTATTACGCCGTTGCCCATACCTCAGCCCCCCTTTGAGACTTTCTACTATAGGGGTCACATCATTTCAATGCTTTTTGGTGCATGGGATATACTACCCATTCGGTATCAGAAAATTATTGGTCGCATTTTTTTCTCGAAAGCTTTTGGGGGGTGGGATCTTGGATTCAAAATGGCCGTCATTTCCAAACGATTTTGACCTATAACTTGGGTTCTGAGCGGTGCAACATTGGACGTCAAATTTGGTGGCCAAACCTTGTTTTAATACCTGGTAAGTGCAAAATGTGACAATTCACCAGTGTAACCAAGCTGTCCTTGTGCACATCCCCATGGTGTGTGGTGTTGGTGTGGTGTTGTGTTTGTGTGTGGGGGGGTCGTGTTAGTCTCTTAAAAAAAATCCGCCTATTCCCCCTTTGAGATTTGGGATATAATAAGGTCATTATTGATGTGTGTAGAAAATACCTTTGTCCCCTCTACACCACAACCCGCAAAATATACCAACCTCCCACATGTCTATATGACGCATAAGTTGCCTTGACAAAATGCGGACTATTGGAACATCCTCTAGAGCTAAAAAGGCTAGAAACATCTGTTTTTCACGGGGTTTTGGCTACAAATGTTATAAAACAATAATTTTGGAATTCTATAGACGAGATGACATGTGACGTATGCGTGCGCACCTGCGGGCTTGTGCTGTTAAAATTCGCACTCAATCAGTAGGATGTTTGTAAATTGTTGATTGATTGATCAGGCTATTGGAAACTGTAGCTGTATGGGCATATTAGTCTATTGGATACTGTATCTTATGGGCATATTCGGCATACCTCTAACATTCCATAGAGTAGGTGCTAACCTGTGGTTTGTTAACACTTGTTGTCACAGCATTTCTTCGGCCTGAAATCAAGACCAACGTAAGTGCAGGTTGACTAATTTTGCAGGACGAACATTTTTTGTGTTTTCTATTTGTCCTAAAGGTGGTGTGTCCATAATTATAGTAGGTATTACAAAGGAAATGTATTGTAATAGGGTGTTATTTGATTAATGCACACTAGCCTGGTCCACACATTCTTATCTCGTAGTACTTTCATAATTTGTTCACAGACTTGCAACTGAGTATAAACACTATAATTTTTCTTCTACAGTCTCAGAATCTAGGTTTAACATAACTCATCAAAATGGCGCCAATTTGAATATATCAAATAACGTTTTTTCGGATTTCGGATTTCATCGGACTTTTAGTATATCATTTTGGTAAACGCCTAACTTATGCGCATGAAATGGGAATGACTTACTTGTTGCCACAAGTAAAACCGACAAGTTCGCTAAAGCAAATGCATCACTTGATGGTACACCATAAAATATTAATAAAAAAGTCGCCGCTTCCATTGATATGACCCAACTGATTACCCGGCCTGGAATTTTCACCACTCAACACGCACATGTCTCTATCTACCGATTCACAATGCCCCATTGAGCCCTTGGACAGAGTCTTCAGGGTTCGCCCTGTAGTCTCGCTTTTATAATTGTATGAATGTACAGTTAATGTTATTATCACCTCCGTTAAATGCGGAAAACGAAGTATTGCTCCCTATGAAACCAAGGGCGTATTACCACCATACTTCCTCCCTCCGTATTAAGGACCTTTCATGTATTGTACTACGTAACGGTTATCGGAGATCATATTGACACTATTTGATCACTGACACCTTCTATCGGCACTGTGCTTTACGGAGTGATGGTAACAACTCATTGTCCACTGAGATCGTAGCACTGTTGTCTGATGCTTCCAACTATTCGGTAAACATACCCTGGTGACGCTTGACGAGAAGGAGCAAGATAAAACCGAAATGCCTTGTTTGTAGTTTTTATTAACAACACGTAGGAATTTGTCAAGCTAATTGCGCAATCCTACCTGTGACGTTCTAGCGCATTCAGTGCCGGAAATTACAGATACAGACTCGTTCGCTCTTATGAAAGTGCCCGTCAGATCGCCAGGATATTCGTACAGATATGTATCATAAGGATCCAATACAAGATCAATAGCCTCCTCAGTTGTGGTTTCCACGCGAATATTGGTTTTTGTTTTATATGCTGAAATTGCGAAATATGAGGGAAATATCTCTCCGCCACCCTCATGCATCAGAACGATATATTCAAGGCCGTAATGCGTACTTGGAAACACGGTGAATGATGCTCCAGCCCAGGAAGAAGACCGTACGAGTACGTAGACCGATACCATGCAGCTTGAATGTACGATGACAGAAGGGGCATATGAATGGCCCTGTGATGGAAAAATAGAAGATGGCAACTGTACGCTAGTTTGCATAGATCGTGATGTTGTCACGTTGCGCTCAAAATCAAGACTCGGAATAGTAATTGTTGTTGGACAGGGCTGTGTTGAAGTCGTGCTGAAGTAAATTCTTGGAGTACCTCTATCTTCCAGAGCACTAATGGGTATTGAAAATACGAAATCATGTCCAGATGTACCAGGATCGCCTATGAAAGAGACACAAAAATAAAAAAAAAATATTTGAAGGAACTACCGTTTAAACAAACGTGTTTTTAAATAGTATTACTCTTGCTGGAAGATTTCAATTGAATCAAAGTGAGCTTCAGTGATGAGTAGTTATGGTAGATTGTTTATTTTTATTTTTTGGATATTAAAGGTCCCAGGAAATGAGATGATAAACCTACTCCAAATCTTTATGGGACATTGCATTCCAATAAACAGGGCCAGAAAAAAGAATACACTACTAGTGACATCGTCCGTTTGTGTATTGTAAACGTCTGTGCAACGTAAATGTCCATTGTCTTTACGTGTTTTGCAACAGGGGGTGCATCATTTTCAGGCTCTGCCTATCGTTGTACCTCCTCCATCACTTTTATTTTTTAAATAATGTGTATATATCTTGTACTTTTGATGGAAAATAAATAAACTTGATTGATTGATTAGTGAAACTATTGATTTTCAGTCAGTGCCATGAATAGATTCACACCAGTCACCTGGAATTTTCTATTACTCTATGAAAAATCAATAGTTTCACTAATGATGTAATCACCAACCCAAATATTGAATGTTTTTAGTCCCTCCTTGTAGACTTGACACAAACCACATCAATTCTATTTGCATTTTCTAGGACCTTTAACACTCATTCAAATCTAGTGAACATCACAATATCAACTAGAATAATCAATAATTGTGCTCACAGAACACGAACCTAGCCGTTGCGTATCGGCCCTGAGTCAGTGATTCTTAAATTCTGACAAACCAGTGATCAGAGCAAAGAAATAAAGACAACAAAATGAACTGTAGACGAACATGGTCTTATGGCATGGACAAGACGGTAAAGCGCCTATCTTTTGATAAGTGTTAGCATACTTTATACTTTTATAATAATTTATAGCTGATGCATGACTATACAGACATATGGTCATAGGTTTTAACAACTCTTAAATGGCAACACGATCTGGGATATCCCCATTGTTAACAAAACTGAAATGCGAACGGTAATACTCAAAAGTTCGTATTTCCCGTAAAAGTAGCGATTTTGAAATCTGAATCGTAAAGGACATCGCCGGATAAGGAGAGAAGGAGGCCCTCTATAATCATCATAGTTTGAGTTGGTGTTTTACAACTACGTTAACATGTACGCAATGTGTTTTTTATACCCAAAATACACTTGTATCAAGAAAAAATGAGAAAAGTCTGAGAAACTTCAGGGGCATGTTCTCTGGAAAAAAGCAAAGCTTGGAGTATTCCTCCATTCCAATGACCATTTATTACTTAAATGAAGAAACAGGAAGTTGTTGCATAGCTGCCCTTTGTTATGGAGCTTGTAAGTGACGTCTAGACATGCATTTGGTCCTTCATAAGCTACAAAGAGGCTACACGAGGCAGCCCTTAATAACAATACCCATATACCATTAGCTTATGCTACTGAGATTTGGATTATATAACTGTCTTCACACAAAGCTGACTCTGGCATACAACACAATCATGGCCCGCATAAAGCATGGCCCATGACCACGCTTTTGATATCATGAGCAAGCTATAGCTATGTATGTATGTAATATTTTGTTGTTGTTTATGGCAATTCCATATAGTGTTCTGGCCCCCCAGAAAACAAAA
>JAMKCH010002903.1:0-42408 GCA_023653785.1 Ophioderma brevispina | reverse complement strand
GGTTTGACAAGTCTATGTCCACCAGTGGACGAAAGGTAGGCACTCATTGAGAATGTGATCCGCAGTCTGTGATGGAGAACCACATTGGCAGGCTGGCGATGGCCGCAGCCCCCATCGGTGCATTGCTATTGAAGCGACCGACTCCTGTGCGAATCCGGTTTAAGGTGACCCATACCTTGCATGGGAGATTGCTACCAGGTGGTAGTTCTGTCATAGGTGTATAGTGAGTTGATCTGGTCTTGGGAGTATCTAGCCAGGCAGTATTCCATCTCTGTAAGATATTGAATAGGGAGCTGGAGAGTTTAGCAGCGTGTCAACAGCACAGTCTCTGCCGAGCTGGTGTGTTTCTTTGACAGTGTTTTAGAGCAGGTGCTTGTTGTCCAGCAGAGCCTTACTAGTTTATGCATGTGGTGTTCTCTCCGAAGCACTGCAATGCCTGAAAGCACTGGTAGAAACTCAGATGCAGTAGGATGGAGGCAACCAGTAATGGTTCTCAAGGTCTCGTTGAGTACTGTGTCCAGCTTCTTTGTGTGAGAGCTGTTGCACCATGCTGGGGTGGCATATTCAGCAGCGCTGTAGACCAGAGCCAATGCGGTGGTGCGTAGAGTCGTTGGGCTGGCACCCCATGAGGATCCAGCAAGTCGGCACAGGAGGTTATTCCTCAAAGATACCTTGGCGCATACGGACTCAAGGTGCTGCCGGTAAGCTGCCTGTCAAGCTTCACTCCCAGATAGGTTGGTGTAGGATTGTATGGCAGAGGCTCTCCATTGAGGTTGATTTGAAGCTGACGATGAGCCTCTTTGGTGTTGAGGTGGAAGGCAGTAGCGGTGGTCTTGGCTTCACTCAGCTTGAGTCTCCAGGTCTTGAGATATGCTGCAAGTAGGGCCATATCTGCAGTAAGTGTTCTACTTATGGCCAGCTGCTGTCCGAGTGGAGAAGGGCAAGATCGTTGGCGTAGCCATATTGTCTGGATGTTGTTTGAGGTAAATCGCTGATATACAAGTGGAACAGCATGGGAGCCAGTACAGATCCTTGTGGTACTCCCTTCCTCTGACGACGTAGACGGCTACTCTGCCCATCACTGGTCTTGAGAATAAAGCTATGGTTTGCAAGCATGTTACATATGAATTGTACAAGGTGACGATCCGGTATCGTCCTGAGAAGCTTGAGTGTCAGGCCCTGGTGCCACACGGTGTCGTATGCTGCAGTAAGGTCCACCAAGATGATGCCTGCCTTACAACGCTTTTCAAAGCTTTCCACAATATCATTTGTGAGTTTTACAATCTGGTGGACAGTGCTCCGGCCACGGCGAAATCCTGCTTGTTCGTCATAGTGGGCGAAAGTATGGTACTTACGAAAGCTATTCTAGCATGCTGAAACAATGACATCAAATTTTGGGTAATGCAAAATCCCACGTAGGAGGCACTTACTGTTTCAATACTGCATCCACAGGTAGTAGTAGACTTTCAGCCATTCATATGTCCCACTATATTTATTTTTGAATCCATTGCATATCGAAAAATAGCATAAAACTTACGCACTTCAGTGTAGATTTGTCCGATGATCAAACATGTGCTATTATTTTTGTTTGGGATATGACGCTGAAGACCAGAAACGAGTCTCATCCTGCCGTACCGGCCCGCACGCTTAGTGTATAACACACACGCACACACACTGTATTGCGGGTTGGGAATGAGATTACAATCATGTGACTGAATGTTCGGGACATTTCCGATGTCAGTCCCGAACTTTACCAAGCTGTCAAAGGCTAGCACATGGTATCACCACCATTTTTGTAAACATGACATGTGAACCGATGTGAATAGCTGACACCGGGATTTAAAATTTCGCTGATTTCTTATACCACAGATGGCAATTTTGTGGTAGATTGTGGTAATTGGATGTTTAACACCCACTAGTTTTTGCTGTGGTAATTTGTGGTAATCAGTAGTTCAAGGCATCAGTCACTGTGGTATTCTGTAGTACTGAGTTGTCTGATTATGCATACCAGTAGTGGTACCGTGTGGTAATTGGTAGTTCACAGTATTTCATCAAGTGTGGTACCTTGTGGTAATTGGTAGTTCACAGTGTTTCATCAAGCGTGGTATTTTGTGGTAATCAGGAATGTAACGATAACAAATTATAATATTTTTCTACTTTTATTTCTAAGTTTACTACTTGTGGTATTTTGTGGTATCTGGTTGCCAGACACAAACACTTGTTTGTGGTACTTTGTGGTAATTGGTAAGTTCATTTAGATATTTCTGCAGTATTCACAATATACTGTAACACTGGTATAAAAGCTGCCACAAGTAATTAAGTACCGTAATGTTGGTAATGTAAGCCGCAAGTAATATATATTTTTGTGTGGGATATGTGCGTTTAGGGCAACTGGGAAATGCTTAGATTTTGCTTTGTTATAAATGTAAACTGGTTCAGAGTGTTGTTGATTCATCATTGCTTTACCTATGTAAGAGTTTCCAATGGTATCGGAACCAAACAATATCATCATAACCAGGAACATTACAAGCTCTAGCATACATCAGTTTTTTGTTGTTGGTTTTTTTTTTTTTTTTTTTTTTTTTTTTTTTTTTTTTTTTTTTTTTTTTTTTTTTTTATGTCAGTCCCGAACTTTACCAAGCTGTCAAAGGCTAGCACATGGTATCACCACCATTTTTGTAAACATGACATGTGAACCGATGTGAATAGCTGACACCGGGATTTAAAATTTCGCTGATTTCTTCTTTGGCAGTAAGGGATCGTTCATAAACGAGTAGAAACTTTGGTAACAAGCCGTTATTAATCCCTGTGATATCGGTAAGTGGAGCACATTTCTTGTAGAAATTTCTTAATTTTTTGTTGCCTCCTGTCACCCATTGTCACCCATTAGTTTTGTTGGTTCTGTTGAATACTACTGCCCACATCTCAAAGTTGTAGACCCAAGGGGCTACAACCAGAGATGTGGTACCATATCTAGTTCGTCAGGCAGATGGGGTTTGACGACGGGCTCCAGCCGGGCCAGGATCATCCTCTCAAGGAGTTTGAAGGAGACACACAGTAGTGATATTGGGCGGTAGTTCTTAGGATTGTCGACAGGCTTGTTTGGTTTGGGGAGTGCGATGATAGTAGCCCTCCAGATCTTGGGTGACTCCGCTGGCATGTCATCAGGCCCCTGGGCCTTTCCACTCTTTAGTTGGCTGATAGCAGAGGTAAGCTCATCTAGTGAGAAGGATGTTGAAAGTGACCCGTCCACGCCGGGGGTTCGAAGTTTGGTGATCTCTTTTTTGACATAGCGAGTGTAATCCTTGTCGATGTTCTTGAAACGACCATTTGCGAGGAGTTGCTCAGCAATTGAGTTGGCAGTCACTGGACATTTCAATAGGTTGGAAATTCTGCCGGTGAGGCGGTTTATAGTCTTCCAGGCCTTCCTGCTGGAGTGAGTGAAGTCGATTCCTTGGACCGTCTCCTCCCAGCGTTCATGGCATTTCCTGTCCAAGCAGTTTGTCAGATCTGAAGCCTTGTTCAGAATTCAGGAAATCATTGTAAAGAGTATCGCATTCCTCATCCCAGGATGGGATATAACTGCGACGGCAGCCACATGGGATGGTCTTCTTTGCTATATTAATAAAGAGTTTACACAGTGTAAGAATTGTCCAGGTTGGAGGAGGTTGGTGTCGGGAGGTTGGGCACTTCTGAATCCACCAGGTTCTTAAACTGGTCCCAGTCTGCCTTGCGGAAGTTCCATCTTTTCACTGGCTTTGTTGGTACAGGCTTAGCAAGGCTCTTCTGAGCGATCAGTGATGGTCTGTGTTGGGACTTCGGAAAGCGGTCGAGAACATTACGGTGAACAGAGATGGTGTCCATGTTTACAAAAGCAAGGTCGGGATTTGTAGACGTATTCCACCTTCCAGAGTAGAAACTGTCTGGTTGCTTGCAATTGGGGTCGTGCAAAAGTTGTATGCTGGATTTGGAAGCCCAGTCCTCTAGGGTAGCTCTGTCAGGGTTGGTATTCCTGTAACCCCGGGTAATGCTATGACTGTTAAAGTCACCAGTGTAAATGCAAGGTGCACCATAAGTGGGTAGAGAGTCTGCTTGAAGCCGATGGTATAGGTGGCTTGTAGACATTGGTGACACAAACACCTGCAATTTGGGTCGTTGCCCATTCCAGGGTGGAGTCAGCAGGTGAGGTTGCAATTTGTTTCCATTGGGCTGAGTTACTAGCAAAGGTGGCAATCCCATGGGTAGCGCTCTCGGTGTGTGCAGCTAGAGTGTAGCCGCAAATGTTCAGAATGGAACTGTCAGTAGCGTGCGTCTCTTGGAGGAGAATCGCAGCGACGTTATGGGTTTGTGTGAGGTGTTCGATGATGTTGATCTTTGCTCTAGTGAGACCTTCAACATTCAGTTGGAGCACTGATATGCCATCTGACTTGACATCCGGTGATGCCTGCCCTAATGAGGGCACGTGTTCCAGACTGGCATCAGATTGTGTCCTCTGACGGGGCATGATAAAAATACAGTGAGATAAAAAAAAGACAACAGTGAGTTAAAAAGACAGTGTTCTTCCCACAATGTAATTCTTCCAATGCAATTTTTGTTGCATGAAAATTATTTATACTAGTGACAAAAAGTACCTGAATGAACAGAACTCATCCCAATCTTGCAGTTTAAGTACTTTTTGTCACTATAAATTCATGTGACAACCAGGGAAAAAATTAAATGAAATGCTTTGTGGAAAGAACATACCTCCTCTTCTAGAACCCTATCCATCTTTTTTATTTCTCTTTTCATATAGGTTGTGAGATGGCGGAGAGAAAGTTACCAGCTTGGCTACCAAACATGGTGTTGACAGATCCAGAACGAAAATGTCTGCTGACACAGATGTTTCAAACATTCAGTGGACTTCACAAGTTCCAAAGGGGAGGGACTCTCGTCTATGTCACCATCAAAGTTAGGGATGTATCATTTAAGCACATAAGGTTGTGTTAGCAGCTTGTAGTGAGTACTTCACTGCTATGTTCACGTCTGGCTTTCAGGAGAGTCCACCAAGCAAGCCAACATCAATGGGACACCAGAAGCTTCCATCTCTTGCGGAGTTTTTGCCTTATTATACATGTTGAGTCCTCAATGGAGACTTGTCTTGGATGTTTTGGAGATGGCGCACTACCTCCAGTTTCGAGAATGTAATGGATAAGATGTGGATCTTTTCTGAGCACTGAGTTGAGTAACCAAGGGTTGATGTTGTAGGGGCCATAAAAATTCTGTCGGTAGCTGATACTTAGCCTGGATATGCTTATAAGGGGTGCAAAGTTTATAGTCCACGATTTCACAGGCCAATGGTTTTCTGGCAGCACATGACACCCGAGTTGATGGAAGAGCTGTTAAAGCGGACAGATCTTACAAATGAAAAGGCGGTAAATATGATCATTTCTAGTAATCAGGTCAATTTCGCATGTGGAGAGGTAATAACTACGGGTATTACAAGGTTTTTATCCTTCTCACCAGGGTAATTTCTGAAGTATACTAGTACTTGATGTCCAAGAAGGCCCGGCACAAGCATTTACACTACTTTAAAATAACAAATAGCAATTTTTAAAATGTTTACAATACGGATGGCATAGACAGGCCCATAACCATGGCGGGGTGTGGGGGTAGAGCCCCCCCCCCCCATTTCAAAAAGCCCAAACCAATTTTGTTAAAAAGCTGAAAGGGCCAAAAAGAGGCAAAAACTAGGGTTTTGATGCTTTTTGAAAGAAAGGGTTAACATTTCGGAAAAAAAGTCAACCCCCCCCCCCCTTGCATTCTTGTGAACAGTCCTCTTTTGAAAAATTTGCCCCTCCCCTTACAAATTCCTGGTTAACAAGCCGATCAGAGATGTGCAGTTATTGCAACTCTCACTACCCACTCGTATACTTAAACTCATGCTTTGCTCACTTGTACATGAACACATGCACACACACCCACACACCATACACACACCTGCACTACATCCACAGACACCCAAGTAAATTCACATTTAGAAAACATACAATGTACATGCTATGTAGATGCAACCAAACTGCTTTTTCACAAAATACATATTAGATAATGACAGCATGAAAGCGTATAACCGCTATTATAAAAATACACAACCAATTTCTTCATGGAGTACCTTGAAGTGACTATTAATTGCTGGCGGAGTACCCACGCCTCATGGGTACCATATCGTCGGCCGCAAAAGTGGGGGTAACCATCCACCTAGGTACACACCCAGTAGCTTAACCACTACTCACCCCATGCTGAGTACCTGCATGGGATACTCCCATCAAATGAGCTTTGCTCTTTTGTGTGAATTATTTAGTAATTTTAATCCATTATTTAACATTTTGGTCACATAGGTTATATGTTTTTACACAAATGTCATTATAGGGTTTTTTGGTGATGCTCAACTCAAATCGTAGATGTTTACTAAGCTTGAAAATGATCAGAAAGTTCGTAAACAACAATGGATGTTTTGGCGCCCTCTATGGTCCTAATGTGCTGCTTACAAGGCAGACCGTAGGGGAGTACCTGTGAAGGTACTCCCCGTTGGAGTTAGCTGCAGAGGTACTCCACTTACTGGTGGCTTACCTGTGTACCTGTCAGTCACATAGCAGGCAACGCAGAGTACACTATAGGATTGGGTACTGCTAAGTAACATAGCTGCTATCCATCCAATGGTTTGTATACTATCACAAGTACTTAGTTTGTAGGTAATGCATCAATAGTGCATCAAGGGGGTACCCTTGGAGGTAAAAGAGCTAAGATTACCCATGGAGAGCCTAAGCTCTGGTTAACACCGTGAGTATGAATCTTGCTGTGTATATCATGAACATAATACCTTAAAGAATGGCATTTGAGTCATTTTAACAATGCCACATTTTGTCACTGAGGGTCATTTTTCAAAATGAGGTAAAAGTTGTTTACTAATTTCCTTCTTTCCAAGTGCTCTATTTTCATAAAAATAACTCTTGCGAGCTTAATTGTTCAAACCGTTCAAAATTCAAATAAAATTACTTGTTTTATTGTGTTGCCTGCCTTAAGGCAGGAGGACACATAGGGACCACTTTGTCCACTGTTGTTGTCTGTTGTAGGTCATGTATCAAGGTCAATTGTTATGAGAGGTCAAGTTGTAATATAGGTTAAAAATGTAAAATTGTCCTCAATTGAAAAGTTGAAGTTCAATTGGAACCAAACTTGGTTTATGAATATCACATGCAAACCCTCATTTGTTTGAGGTCAAAAGTCACTTATCAAAATAAAAGGTCATATATGAGGCCTATCATTCACAAACTGTGACGGTTTGGAGGGACCCTTATTTGAGATATGATTTTCAAGTCAGCAATGGTCTGAGGGGTGCTTATAAGGGGAAGGGTGCTAAATAGGTGTGAAAGCAGATGGTTGATGGTGGGAAAGTAGATGGTTGATGGGATGGGAAGTCGATAGTTGATTGGGTGATGGAATCAGTGGTTCATAAGGACAGGAGGCAGCATTTGATGGGTGGTGGAGTTGTTGGTTGACAGAGTGGGGTAGTAAGGTAATTGATGGGCACAGGATCCAATGGGTTGGGTGACGGGTGGTGGAGTCAGTGGTTGATGGAGTAGTGGAGTCAGCAGGGGACGGGGTTACAATGAACAAAATTTCACTGGCTATATGCCTATATGGGAATTAACATTTTGCATGCCATTTGTTGCTTGTACCGATAAGTGGTTTCACCTGCAATCTCATTGCACAACTCAACACTATTATACCACTAGAGTAAGCCACAGCATCCTTGATGCTCTCATTTCTATATTGTAGTCATCCCCAGGATCCGATTTCCAAACATTCAGCTGTTATTTTAATCTATCATCAGGTATTTGACACCACAGTTGCCTGGCTTCAGCATGACTGGCAGAATCGCAAAGCCTATGCACCTTCTCTCCTTCAGAAGATTCGTTTAGGGACCGTACCAATTGGCCACCTATCTATGACAATCTTCAAATCCCCTGACTTGTATGCCATTCCAGCATGCAAGAAAATCATAGATGATGTCTTGAAGCTTTTTGATGGAAAGAAGCCTAATGATCCACCTCTCCACTCTGCCTATCCAAGCTTGTTTGCCACCAGATCAACAGTCAGTGTGAGTATTAGGGGTTCATTCATTTTGGGTATGAACGCTTGTTTATGCCCGAGGGCTTGCCAGTTCATGTATACCATACTTTTGACTAACTATTACTTACAAAATTAAAGGTCAAACAAAATGGTACACCCATATTATATACCAAATTAAAGCTAATGCTCTCCTGATCGTATATACAAAATTTCAGCTGTTTCGGTCAACATTTGGAGGAGTTATGAGGTCAAAACTGCAATGCGCCCAACACATCCCTAATTAGCAGAAAAATTGTTTTCTTTTGGTCCATACGTTGGCAACATGGAAAATGACGTCATTGGTGTTTCACTTTTGATGATACAGAGCGGTAGTCTATATACAATGATATAGAGGGATTGCCCTTTCTACATAGAATGCATGATCAAGTTTACAGAAAAGCAGAATAATATTTTTGTCAAAAAACAATTCCTGTATATTTTTTTAAATCAGTAGGGTCAATTTTGCATAACAGTGAAAGGTTTTCCATGCAAGGCAGAAAATAACAACGACGTGTCGATAATTTATTTCACACTGTAAGTACACAAATATTGTTTTGTAATTCCTAAAACGTTTAGTTTACATTGGTGGTATTGAGGATAAAAAGGGGGATAAATATGGGGCAAATGGCAGGATCAATCGTCTAGAGTGAACATTTGAATGAAATTGTACATTCTAACAGAAAACCATGACATTAGAACAATATTGGAAGAATATTTGTATCATTTCGATCTAGTATTCGAAAGCTTTTGAAGTCGGTATTCCCGATCCCCTACCCCTATCGAAGCAAGCGCCATATTGGCCGAGTGCTTGGTAACACACGGTTCATTATGCATCAAATCAGACCGAATCTCATGCAAGCAAAATGATAAACATGTCAATAGGTTAATCTAGAATCACTAGAAAACATGATCTTAGTCCAAGAAAATAGGAATTAATGAATTGATTTAGTGTTTATGTTCAGGTAAAATACCGTTGATACGCGTCGTGATGCATGGACTCGATTCTCACACTTTGTAGCCCGTCGGGGTGATTTGTTTTGCTTTATTCACGTGTGAATAAACTAAGCATCCCGATCCTAAAAGCTCATAAAATTAACATTTCGGTACTCTATATTAATTTAATATAATAGTAAAATCTTTAAATTTGACAGTTAGTATTTCCTAAGTGTTCTTTGTAGTTTATAGCTACCGGTGCTTGGCATCGTCAACCTCCATACTTTGAGCTTCCCGTGGCATTGGCTCAAACATGTACGGGGCTTTACCCGGCAAAATAAGATGTTGCGCCGCGCCGGAGGGATGTTATCGCCGGCCAAGGGAAGCTCATCATCACCGCCTGCTACTTCCACCGTAAATTCTCCTTCATCCTTCAAATGTTCAGCTGTCATCCAGTGACACTCTAATGACGTCACGCACTATGCGCCCAAATCGCCGATTTTATTCGGAGCAGGCTCACTGGCTGTTGGAAAAGGCCTGGGATTTTCACTATTTTTTTACTTCTGGATAGATTTGAAACATAAATTCAATATTGTAATTCTGGAATATATTCTCTATCATCTAATACATACTTAAACCTCCATTTGGTATGAGCTTTAAATCATTGCATATCAAATTCAGTCTGAAATTGCATGATTTTTTACCACTTTCGGTGTTCGTCACGGCAGCCATGCATGAACGTTTGTTTATACATGGTCATGTGACGCGTATTGACCAATCGCGTACGCCGATACATACGAGGTATACATGAATTTAACATTTATATGAATATGTGCATAATTGATTTCCTCTACAAGAAGCAGGGGATGTAAGACTTCTGGAAATGTCTAGATTTCTGGAAATTTGGCCATAATAAAAAAAAAATTGAAATGTAAAAAAAAATTACATTTATGAACTTGGGTCATGCTATTTAAGCATAAAAAGCATACCCACATTTTTTGGTATGGGATATACCCTTTTAACTCCTTCTGTAGCCTTTTCTTTGGACAATTCCTGCATAAAAGTTTAGCGTCGTGCGCAAGCGTTTGGCCGCTGGTGCAAAGGCCAGATCAATTTTCAGGAAATTAATGATATGCCCACTTACATCCCTGAAGAAGATCAGAAGTCCAGCATGTACAAGGGAGTTTCCGTAACCTGACCCATCTAACACACTTTTTTCTGACACGCTTATGAATTCGGAAACCCTTCATAAAGCACAGGTTTATGCCGTTAAGGTTTCCGAAATCATAAGTGTGTCAGACAAAAGTGTGTCAGATGGGTCAGGTTACGGAAACTCCCCATGTGCAGTGCAGTGCAGTGACTCAGTTAATATTGCATTGCATAAAAAGTAATAAAAGTAATGTCTTGCATATATTTGGATTACCTATTTAATTCCCTTTCGAAAGACACCAATGTAAAAAGTTTTAGGCTAGTACTTAGCAAGATTTGGTCATTTCAAATTACCAGGTGTGCTCATTGGTCAAAATCTTGAAAAAGGGCATGCTGTGGCACAAAACCAAAGGTCTAATGGAGCTCAAATTTGAAATTTCAGCTTTTTTAGTCAGAGCTACTCCTTAAACAAAATATACATGAGCTAATTTGAAGGGGATCAGGTGTAAACTTCCATGGGGGGGGACTTGACATGGAATGATCCCATGGTGCTAAAGAATTTGTACAATAAATCATATGAACAACAAAAAAGAAAACAATTTTCAGCTGTCATGGCATCATAGTGGGGGATTGTAGTGCACAGATCTCATGTGAGTGTACAAATCTGGATAAAATTGTGAATTTTATGCATTGAATTCAGAGATGCCAATCTTCCGATTTTAATTGGAAATCCGATTTTTTTACATTTCTGGGATTAAAATCCGATTTTTCTCTATTTTTCAGATTATTTTATTTTTTCTGATTTTTTATTGTTTGATTGTAGATTGAGATTTTTGAACGGAATTCTTGTTTATCGTAATCTGATCTCTCCGACTCTGACGCACTCAAAAGTACATCGGAACATCGGTGTATTAAATAGGTTTGCAGACATGCCAACTACTGCGGATTTTCGGTATTTCGTACGGAAAATGATGCGAAATACGGACGTACGTTTTCCCGGTAAAAAAATACGGAAAATGGTCGCGATACTAAAATAAAAATAAAGTGTATAAAAAGTCAGAAAATCAATAAATACAGAACAGTAAAGCTCAAGAAAGAGGGCAAAATCTTTTCAAAGTGAATAAAAGAACATAGATTTGAAATATTTTCTATTTTTAAAGTCTGTTAAAATGGTTTCCGACATTGTTTTTCTCCCGACTTTCGGATGGTTCACCCACATTAATATTTTGATTTAACCATTTAACTGCTGTATGCTAAATGTCTTTTGAAGGTATTTTAACCATTTAACTTAAATGGTGCAAAGGGATAGCCCTAAAAACAATGATTTTGTTTTAAATTTTTCAAGCTTTGAAAGTTTATACTTAATTTTATACTTTTTAATACTTATGGTGCATCCTTAAAAGAAAATCTATATGGACTTAGTTCCCACTGACAGTTCCTTAACTGGGGCTGTCAGACGGGCGGAGCTCTGTCCAATTTTTCTGGAAAAAGGATGTATTTTAAAGAGCTCTCATCTCATGATGCAGTTCATAGTGCCATAGGTCGCTTAGTTTAAAGTTTTGAGCCTTTAAGTGAGACTTTAAGTTCATTGTAATGTGCTACTGTAACTAAACAATATTCTCCATATGACTGCAATGGATCAAAATTTTGAAGACTGATTGCATTGTTGCAACTGTAGCTATCAACTTGATGCCAAGGAAATGAACTGCAAAGGTAAAGCCCCAAAGTATCTGGTATCAATAATCATTGTCATTATTTTACTTTGGCCTTTTATATCTGGAAGTTGAATTCGATCAAACTAGTGAGATGATTTGGACCCAGACCTAAGCCCCATTCTTCACATTTACTGTTAATTTTAACTTGTATGGAATGATATTTTACTCTCAGAAATGGCCTTTCCGTAGCCTCAACTGTTCAGAAACCCTCTGGCTTCAAAAAATTGATTGAAGAATTTGCCACACCCCCCTTTTATGGCCCCAGCTTGGATTTCAATTTTCAAGGTTACACAGGGGTAAAAAATTTGAATGTTCCGATTGTGTTGAAAAACATACCATGTTTTTTTTTCTGGTTACAAGGATTCCACAAAGGTTATATGAGGTCAGTCATCAGGTGGGGACTCAAAGTGTGACATGGCTCTGTATCTCAAAAGTATCACTACTTTTGATACAGTTATTTCATGTAAGATGCACCTTTGGGTGTGCAAGAAATTGACAAGGTTTGTAGACATACGCATATGTCTTGTCCGAGGTATGATAGAAAACTGCCTGTTTGAAAAACGTTGGACACGGTGTCCATGTTAAGTCTGAATTTCAGGAAAATTCGCATGTTGGTTACATGTAAAATATGAATTGATTAAAATAATTTGTGTACTAATGAAAGAGTATGAAATGCACTAAAGCAAATTTTAATTGTTGAAGTTTGTAACCAAATAAAAGTGAAATGGGTAGATTTGTTCATTTTTTTGCGGTGTCCGTGTTACGTCCACATTTTTATACATATGGGTTCGCATTTGGTATTGTTTCTGCTATGTGTGGGGATTTACTACCACTACAAGAGTTTTACATGTTGCAGTTTGTGTCTCTGAAGACCTACAAGTATTTAGTTTGTGTAATTAATTGGTCATCCCCTCAAAATTGTGACAAATTTAATGTAAATATTATGTCACACATTTTTGCATCAATATTTTGGTACAGGTGACAAAATAGTGCATAATCATACAAACTAACTATTATGTATATGTTTAGGGACACACACTGCAACAAGAAAAACTTAAGTTGTGGTAATAAATTACCACATATACCATCATGAACTGAAAATGTGAACCCAACTGCTTTAATTAATGCAGACGTACATGGACACCATGTCAAAACGCAAATCTGGCAATATTTGCTTACTTGGTCACAAAAATATACATTTTAATTTCATCTTTGTTCTGGTGACCTTTATGCCCCTTCATTAGTACACCAAAAATCATTGTGACAAATTCATACTGTAAATGTCTTAAAAACTTAATTTGTGAAAATGCAGACATAACATGGACACCGTGTCCAATGTTTGTATCATAAGTGTTAATTCAATCAATATTAACTACCAACTCGCATGCATAGTGATGTAAATATCTAGATTGTTTTAATCTCCAGGCCTTTCTTGGTAATTGGTAGTACTACCTCCAGCTCCTACTATGAGACCAGAACAAGAAAATGGGTGAAGTTGAAGAATTTCCCACAGTTGCCCAACAAGGATTGACTATTCAGTTGACTCTTCGTTTTTTTTCATTGCACAGGGACAGCTCTAGGTTGCTAGAGGTACGAAAGACACTCCACGCAAGTTAACGTGTCCAACCCAATTTATGGTGTTGAATTACGTGAAAACGAAGGCGTACGCTAGCACCTATGAACCAAAGACGAGATGATAGCCCTCTCCTCCATTTAAATGGTCTGATCTCTGCCATTGGTGGTAGTCATGAAGTGGAGTTGTGAGGTATCACAATATCAATGATAACAGGTGGTGCCCAATAACATCAATGAATAAACCTGTAGTGTTTGCCCAACCTCTTGCCGCTGTTTATGAAGGCACAATTCTTGTCTATGTGACGAGAAAGATTCTGTGATAAGTTCTCAAGTGGACCATCACTTACAAATGACATCCATTGTGGGATTCGGATTGAGCTCATGACTTATAAACATGCTTTAAGAGTTGCTACCTCTCTGCTGGTCTATGATAGGAAAGGTTGACGATCATTAGTTGGTAAGGTGAATGTAGGAAGATGGGTGCAAATGAGCTGATCAATAGCAGATGAGCTGGTAATCGCTGTCAAGAACAAGCGAGTGGCGTTGGTGCGAAGCAGGAGTCAGCATTGATTCCCGCCTTCAGTTCAAGAGGCGAGCCTTTCGCATCATCAAAGATGTCTTTGTAATTCTGCAAAAGCAATTTTACAAGACGGGGATAGATAAAGATTGCTAGAAATCAGGTTGATGAGGTGAAATTGGCGCAGGAAGAATCTCCAAAACCTATCAAGGCTATGTGTAAGCTTTGTGTTGACACGGCTGATGGCTGTGACCAATCACTAAGGAGCTAGTAAAATCTCAATCCCTTAATTCACTAAATGTAGTTAGAAAATACTCCCCCTGCGTTTTGGGATATGATATATGATACCCAGAGCGCACAAGGTCGCTCATGTCAGTGTATGTATAAGTACAACCCACTGAACTGTGTCCTTGGTGGATGGCATATTGTAACTCATAGTGAAGATCGGTGGGTTTTTGGTACTGTGTACAGTTGCATTGCATTCCTCGAGTCATTGACATTTTGTGTATTGTACAAAAAGGTTTTAGTAGTAGTAGGAGTAGTAAAACAAAGTTTTAATCCGGGTTTTGTCCCCGTAAGGGTAGCCGGATTCACCTCACATGCACAGCAATACTGCTTGGGGGAAAATGAGGATTAATTGGAGCAAAAGATAATTTGACCGGATGCCCTTCTAACATCAATGAGAGGATGGCCCCATTCGTCTCCAGAGCCGACTCCCTTGTAGGTAGTTTGTGTTTTGCTATATCAGGGGAACCAGCTACCCCCTCCTCAGATTTCTTTACAAACCCGATGGGGTGATGGTTTAGCCTCCGACAACCCGGCCATGGGACAGGTAGTACTGCTTACCAGAATACCAGTAGCAGGGCCCCTCAAAGAAAACCTGACCTGACAAGAGACCTGAGCCTGACAAAATGAAGGAGTTTATTTACATGCAAAAAAATGATATCCATTCCTCAAAATTGGGCTACCTGCTTACTGGCACAAAATACTCTTCCAATTATAATTAGTGCTACTTCTTACAATAAACTCAAGAGTCTAATGTAATTTGAGCTTAATTTGAAATTAGGTATTATCATATTCAAGCCGGCATGTGGCACTACATGTCGTAGTCGTATCTCAAAAGGCATATTTGCAAACCAACTCTGATGTCAACTTTTGGTTAAAGGTCATATTTTCTCTTGAATAGATGTGCCTTTCAGTTTTGCAACTGCATGTAAACTAGACACAACCTTTATTTTACAAAAGGACTCGGGTAGTAGGTGCTGGCAGTTTAATAGTGGAAGTGTTGTGTGTGAGAGGGTATCGACATTTCTGTGCTGGCGTATCCCTAAAATCGTTGTACACTTAGTGAAAATTTTAAATAACGACCCGGTCCGGTAGGGTTAATATTTGGATTTAACCATTTAACGCTGTATGCTAAATGTCTTTGAAGGTATTTTAACCATTTAACTTAAATGGTGCAAAGGATGCCCTACAAACAATGATTTTGTTTTAAATTCTTCACGCTTTGAAAGTTTGGATACTTAAATTTTATTACTTATATATGCATTAAAAAAAAAAAGCTATATCGACTTAGGGCGCGTTCCCACTATGATGTTTGGTACCAGGACGTGTACTCGATGCTGCATCGAGCCCACTTCCTTGCCTAGTGGGAACCGCGTTTTCAGTGGACTCGGACCTACATCCGAGTTCGGGTCCGAGACCACATCAGGTAGGTAGTTCGGTTACCTAGGACGTGGTACCAAATGCACATGGGATAACGCGTGTACATCTAAGTGGGCCCGGCTCAACAGATCACCGCAAAAACCACTGCCTTGGCTGTGAGCAGGCCCCGCCGAGGAGCAAGGACATAATTATCGCAAACAAAATCTGTTATTTTCAACTTTGAATTCACCAAATATACCTGAAAAATCTACACATTCTTCTGATTAGTTTCTCTATTTGTATCCATATATGTATTGAGTATAAGACACAATACTTGCGAGAGCAGCGGTGAAAACAGGGGCGATGGAGGCATCATAACACGTAACAAATTGAGACGGCCGGGTTTTAGAGAATTGAAAAGGGATTACGGTCACGCGCATATTCACGACATTTATCAAAAATGATCGAAAATGATGTAGCCTAGTAAGACGACTGTTATTGTTCGACAGTTCAACATGTTTTACTCAACATTTTACAAGGAGAGTCCTATTTGTTGCATTCAAATTCAACAGGAAGGAAAAAGAGCAGATAATTTTTTTTTGCAAATAAAATAGGTGGACGGAATGTAAGGCACAAACATCGGGTAAGTGGGGCCGCTACCACATCGTCGTTTGGGCACGGATGGGTACTATATCGCGAAAGGTGAGACGCGACATCAATTGGGCTGAGCCCACTCTATGTGGACTCAGACCTAGGTCCGAGCACATGTTGGATTAGTGGGAACACGCCCTTGTTCCCATTGACAGTTCCTTAACTGGGGGCTGTCAGACGGCGGAGCTATGTCCAATTTTTTCTGGAAAAAACTGTATGTGAAAGAGCTCTACTCATGATGCAGTTCAATATGTGCATAGGTAGCTTACAGTCCTCCGTATAAGGGTCACGTTTTGTAGAACGCGTTTGACCCCGCGTTTTCTTATCACGCGTCTGTGCAAAGATTTGCCAAATCATGCGGCATTATCGAATTTTCGTATGATTAAATGGTCGTCTTTCCTAGGGTTTGAACCAATATACTCGGCTGCTGTTGGTTGGACCAGAGTGCTGGCCAAATATGTAATGTGTAGAAGGTTGGCTATAATCTAAGACTCAAATTTGAGTATCTTTAATCAAAATTTTAAAATGAAATTAACGTTAATGAAAACCAGGTATTCAAAAATATTCCGACAGCTATTTCTAACCGTGGTCTTAACTTTCTCCCAAAGTTTTGAATGTTACGAGCATGCTATTTTTTGTATGTATAAGTACAAACCACAGACTGTGTTCCTTGGTGGATGGGCATAGATGTAACTCATAGGAATATGTGGGGTTTTGGTACTGTGTACATGTTGCATCTGCATCCTCGAGTCATTGAATCTTTGTGTGTATTGTTACAAAAGGTTTTAGTAGTAGTAGTAGTAGTAAAACAAAGTTTTTAAATCAGGGTTTTGTCCCGTAACGGGTAGCCGGAATTCACCTCACATTCACAGCCAATCTGATGAATGAGTGGAGTAATTGGAGCAAAAGATAAATTGACAGGATTGCCCTTCCTAACATTCAAGGCGATGGATGGCCACATTAGCTCTCCAGAGGCCGCTCCCTGGTAGGTAGATTTTGTTTTGCTATATTCAGGGTAAACCAGCTACCCCCTCCTCAGATTTCTTTACAAACCCGATGGGGGTGAGGTGATGGTTAGCCTCAGACAACACGGCCATGGGACAGGCGTAGTACTGTTACCAGAATACCAGTAGCAGGGCCCTCAAAGAGAGAAAAACCTGACATGCAAGAGAAAGGACCTGACAAATGACGAGTTTATTTAAATTCAAAAAAAAATGATATCCATTCCTCAAAATTGGGCTACTGGCACAAATAACTCTCCAATTATAATTATGTGCTACTTCTTACAATAAACTTCAAGAGTCTAATGTAATTTGAGCTTAATTTGAATATGTAGGTATTATCAATTTCAAGCCGGCATTTGTGCACTACATGTCGGTAGTCTTATCTCAAAATGGCATATTTGCAAACAAACTCTATGATTCCAACTTTATGGTTAAATGTCATATTTTCTCTTGAATAGATGGCTTTCAGTTTTGCAACTTGCATGCTAAACTAGCACACCTTTATTTTAAACAAAGGACTCGGGTAGTAGGTGCTGGCAGTTTAATATGAAAGTGTTGTGTGTGAAGGTGTATGACATTTCTGTGCTGGCCGTATCCCATAAAATCATTGTACACTTTAGTGCAAATTTTAAATAGTGCATAGTCAGACCAGATGTTTTTAATTAATTTTTATGGTTAATGGAATTCTGTTTTTCCATGAAACAACTTGATGCTAAATAATTTATAGCAATAGCATGTATTTTGTATATAGTAGTACATGAGTTCTCCTGTAAAAGAAAAAAAAAATATTACACGTAGACCACATTACGCTAATGATCACAAACACAGATTCGGTAGGGGTCATTATTTATTGTAAGGGAATGGAGGATTTGAGGGGGAATACAAAAAAATTGTAAGCGAGAGGAGGGGAACATGGAAATTTTCATCAATAAGAATGGGGAGTTAACAAGAACTTTTAAATGGAGAAATTTCACAAAATCATGGGGAATGCAAAATTTTCAAAAGAAGCGAAGGGGAATGCAAAATTTGTAGCCGAAAAGGTTGAATTCTTCCACCTCCCCAGCATAAATAATCACTGCTTCCATAGCACCAGATGTCAGCACTTTTTGAGGGCAATCGTTCAAAGGCAAACTTGAATAGCCCACATTTTTAAAAGCATACCTCTATTGGGAGCATTGGACAGTTGCCTTCAGTTTTATCATGGAGGTTCTATACTCTGTAAACCTAGAAGTACATGTACAAAGTAATCAATAAACTCCCACACAAGTCTCACAAGGAATGCCTGGTATTTCTCTACTTATATGACCAGTATTTTGTGTATCAGTGTAAGAGATTTGTTTTGTTTGCACATCATGGGCTGTGTCTTAATCGCGCGTGATTTAGGCTGTGCCTAAGAGTGTATAATCGCGTTTTGTAGTAAGGCGCGATGATGCTGTGCAGCGCATCGATTAATTTACTTTGTACTTAGAAGTTAAGAAGTATAGCATATGAACTTGACATCCAAATGTCTGCCCGATTTTTGATGTGGAATTTATCTGCGACAGGGCATGCATCAAAATACTTCAAGTAAACTTGTGTCATCCCCCTGGCAAGATGGCAGTCTGGAACATGACCTCAGATAACCTATAAACTTGGTCCATGACCTTTGACATCATCCACATATGAAGGAATGCCTATTGCACCTTAACCCCAAGTCTAGTATAAAATTGGATTGATTGAGCCCATATTTATTGGTCGAGCTATGAGTTGCAAAAATATTGGGCAAAATGTAGTCGAGCCCAATATTTTAAAACTCATAGCAAGACCAATAAATATTGGGCGTAAATCATCCAATTTTATCATTATTATGTTTTGGATCCAATATTTTCCCACACTTGGATTCATACAAAATAATAATGGTTTAATCGGACTTAAACTTTTCGAAGGAGACGTAAAAATGAAAACCTAACCAAATTGGAACACACACAAACACACACACACACACATACATACAGGGTGAGTCAAAAAGATTTACACTTGTTTTGTTTCAATTTTTCTACAGTATTGAAAAATCTAGTGAACATATTGACTATCACATACAAAACAAGATTATTTCAGCTACTAGAGAAATTTTGATTTTTGAACTGTGCATTGAGAAGTTACGCTAATTTAAAGATAGGTACCCATTTTTCACTCTGTCCACAGAATCACTGTTGTGGAATATGGCCAAAGAGACTTTGGATGAGTCTACACAAGTACATCTTGACATTCTTTGCTTGTTTTGATACCTTGGTGTAAACCTTCAAATATCAAGAAAAATGTCTATTCATTATTCTGAAATCAATAACAAATTATGGAATCTTACACCCAAACTTTGAAGCATTATTTCAATGAATGTTCGAAATTGGTCACATATCTTTTCGCGGAAACTTTGAATGCAAATATCTAGGCAATTCTATGCAATACAGCAGTTGACCAACATTTTTCACCTATGCCTTGATAATCTGATGGGGGGGGGGGCTACTTTGAGGAATCAATGTTTGAACATTACACACATTCAACGTCCATCTTTCTTTCCCTTTGCATCTCAATCCTTTTCTCTCCCTTCCCTCTCTTTTCTTTACTCCCTTTCTGCTTTTCTTTTTCCCATCTTTCATGCTTTACGGGTAGCTTAAGCTTATTTCCTGGTCAGACCCATGTCTATGGGATGGGGGAGGGGGAAATGCGTCCCCTTCCCCTGCCCCTGTCATTGACTATTGTTTAGAAATATTATCAACAACAGTTGGTACAGATTAGGTAATGATTACTCTATAGAAACAAATGTTATTAGGCATTTAGATGAGAGTAACTTAATGGCTTTTCTGCTGTGGATGTGAAGAATTCTACAACCGTGGTCAATATGGTTTTTGGCAACTTTCCGTTAATTTACCATATCTACAATATGCGAAAAGGTAAACTTAAGATTTTTTTACCAATGACAGAGGATATAATGAACTATTATTTTCATGTTTAAAAGCAATTTTTAAACTTGTTAAATATTTTTAATATTTTTCTGAAATCGAGTGTAAATCTTTTTGACTCACCCTGTACATATATATAAAATATGACCTGAGATGCCCTTTGACATATGGTTTATGACTTTTGACATCATCCACATATGAAGGAACCCCTACTGCACCTTAACCCCAAGTCTGGCTTAAATCGGAGGAGACGTGAAAAATGTACAGCCTTGCGTGCTATTGCAAAATCCCCAGGGGTTAGAATTAGACGTGGGGTCTTTTGGAGATAAATAGTTAAAGCAATATTGGCACATTTTTTTAAGAGCGCCCCCAATTTTCAAATTTTGATATTTTTGCACAGTTACGTTGGTAATTGTCTAGGAAACTATACCTGCGAACGAAAATGCTAAAACATGCGTATTTATCACAAAATAAGCGATTTTGTAATTAGAATTGGGATCCCAGATTGGACTTAACGGCAGCGCTGGAAATGCTACGTATATGTCAGTCCGTCCATGATGAAATAGTGCCACCTCGAGAAAGTAACCCTAAACTTGACTTGCCCGAACTATTAAAAAAACTAATGGATGAGGTAGACACGTCATGGCGCTATTTCCGGCTATTTCACATGGGAAGGAAGTTTACAGCAGCCTGAATTATTAGGGTGATCCCGATAATAAATATTCTAGTACAAACTTCCTTCGTTTGTGACCACATAGACATTTCGAGCTAACCATTCACAGGTATAGTTTTGCCAGTTAACCAATGCAACCGTGTAAAAATCTCCAAATTTGAAAAATGGGGGCGCCTTCAAAAAAATGTGCTCATATTGATTTTGAAACTGGTGAATGATCGGTGCTTTTCCCCAAAAACCACGAGCTTTATACACAATTTCCATTATAATTACCCTTTTGAATTATTAATTTGCAGAGGGAAAAAATTAGGGTATTTTTGGTGATGACCTCTACTGTATGTATATGAAATTGGGGGGGTTTTTAGAACAGACCACAAAGGGGGTGGGGGAACGAGCCCCCCCCTTTATACACCCACCAGCCCGGCCCACCCCAAATGAACTTGACCATTTGTACAGTATCTATGGAGAAAGACCCAAATTCGCCCCTCGGAAAATGCCTCGCACCCCTTCTGCCCCACCCATTTGCAAAGTTCAGGTTTACGCACTGCCTCTTTAAAAAGTAATATCTTTGTTTATATGTTAAATGTGCTTCATCCCAGGCATTTATCTCTTTTCAGTTGGGGGGAGACAGATAACAATATATGGTTGCGGCCCCTATGGGGACATGCACTGAAGTAGAGGGGACCGTATTGTTGGAGACTTGTCCAATGGGGAGTGGCATTTGTGACAAATAGTATCAAGTGTAGTGCAAACGTTTTGTGTAATAAAAACACATGTGTAAATTTGTATGTTTTTAGGCTGTCTAGAAATTCAGTGGGGGGCTCAATGCAGAGGGTGGAAAACTCTTGATAAAAATTGGGACACATGTTATTTTGTTTTTGGGGGGGTGTGCCAAATTTGAACCAGATGGTGTTAGACCCAGCCCCCAAAAGTAAAACCTCTCCATGTGTGTGTGTGTGTGTGGGTGTGTAGGGGGGCGCACTCATCCTAAGGGCTTCTACCTATGTCATACACAAAAAAAGGCAATGGTTAAGGCATTGAAAGGGGTAAGCTACACATGAGGTCTACTGGCCAATTTTATTGGTGTGCATTGGGTTTCTATGCTGAATTAGCCAATTCAGAAAAATGGTAAGAAAAGCTTGATATAGAAGGTTCTATTTTGTATGGGTAAATCAGAGGTTTTATCATGCTACATCATGTAATGAGCCAATCAGAGACACCACATTGGGTGATTTCTGGGGAATATGAAATGCTACTAGTGAGATGTTCACCTACCTAATGATCATGGTCAAGCTGTTGAAGCCATGAAAATTGTTTCTTTTTTTTTAGAGCAATTTTTAGCAAGGGCGACCCATTGAAAACTAATATAAGTGGGCCATGCAAAGCTATTACCTACCAAAAATCTGAACAATCCATTGCGGGAACTTGCCATTATGGCCTACTAAGGACAAATTTGTATGTTATCGCGACCCTCCTCTATATGCCATTTCCCATAGAAAGGACGTGTAAAACTTGATTTTTATGAAAAATCATATTTGCCCGCATATGAAATTTCATCAAATTTACACAGGATGTAGTTAGTGGAATAAATACTCCAAATTAGTTGTCAAGAGTGTGTCGCCGTTGATATTTTTTGTTTTATTCTCGTTTTGTCATAATAAATGAGACTTTCAAACAGCTGTGATGTCAATGTTGAACAAGAAGTTTAACAAATCATACTGTATTCACCATTTGTAGGTAGAGCCTTGAACTGACATTGGAATAAATGAGGGTGTTACAATGCAAGGTCATTAGTTATGTGTGGAGACAATGTAAGGGGAGTTTCCGTAACCTGACCCATCTGACACTTTTTTCTGACACGCTTATGAATTTGGAAACCTTAACGGAATAAACCATTTCCAGAGGCCATGCCATGGCATTACTTGTCATGGAGTGGGGGAAACCTTAACGGAATAAACCACAGGTTAAGGTTTACGAATTCATAAGTGTGTCAGAAAAAAGTGTGTCAGATGGGTAAGGTTATGGAAACTCCCGAATGTAACTGCTCCTGTGCACATTTTTGCCACTTCATGGCTCACCATGTAAATAAATGTCCAAGCCGTGCAAAGAGCCAATGGGCTTCTGTGTAACTCTGATCTCACCAGTTGGTTTTAAAACTGGTCAGACCATGTTTAGATTGAAGTAGTTTAAATTTGAAATTACTGTTAATTTCTGTAATATTTTTAAAGGTTTACATTGTAGGCTAGTTTTGGTTGTACAAATAAATAAGACTTTTAAGTTCAAAATATACTGTAAATGCATGCAGTCATAATGATACATGTATTTGTGAGAAATTAAACTGTTTACTTGAATAATTTCACCAAGTTTTTAAATGTACATGTAAGCAATAATTCCATCCAGAAAAGTGTGTGTTGAAGTGTATTCGTCCATATGCATGTTTGTGTGTGTGTGTGTTCAAAGCTGAGTAAAGTACGTGTACACACACGCAGTGTGTAGTCTTACTTACATGACTTGCCCTGTTTCCATTGTCTATTCTATACTATAGTTGGAGGTGTGAAAATCCTAATGACCCACAATCATGGGAGGGGGGGGGATATTTGGAACACTTGGTAAAGTTTATTTAAACCTTCTGAGCAAGATCTCCCATTTGGGAGGTTCCCTTCAACCCAGAGGGTGTATTGAGTCAATCCCACAATGCACCAGTTTTGGGAAATTTCACCTCAATAGGGTCACCTCAATAGGGTCATTTTTGCCCCCGAAGTGTTAGTACTTAGGGAATTTTTAGCATGATCATGAAATGTTTTGTGGTCCTCTAGCTTCTTGTACACTTTTTATCCCTAAGTACTGACATGAGTTTTGTACAGTGCAGTATAGGCAAATTGCAATGCATTATGGGATTGGTTCAAAACACCCTCTGCCTTCAACCTGAAGGTTGTATTGAGTCAATCCCACAATGCACCAGTTTTGGGAAATTTTGCCTCAATATAGGGTCTGTGATCGCCATAACAACATCCTGATTCTTAACACACAAAATCCCTGCCTCTTATGCTTTTTTTAGCCCACAAGACGTTAGTACTTGTCTTATGGCTCTTTTTACTTTGGAACATATTTATCCCTATGCCTAAGTACTGACATATATTTAGTACAGTATAGTATAGGCACATACATGTAGCAATGCATTATGGGATTGGTTCAAAACACTCTCTGCCTTTAACCTTTAACGTTGGCTGCTTGCGAGCTAGATTTTATTTATGTCATTGAAATTATTGTAATTATCCCATGCTATAAAAAACGATGATGAACTTGGGCATGTCATTAAAAGCAGAAGTCCTTTCTTTACCATATCCTTCCCCCCACTCCCATCAATCACGTTGGGGAACCCGATTGAGGTGCGACTGCAGACTCGGATCAACATGCATTTCCTTGGCTAAAGGGGATGCTGTTTTTCCATGATTGCAGCTACATTTCAATTGTTGGTGTTTGATCATTTTATTAAAAGCTGAGTATGCAGAGCTATTTATGATGACAATGTGTTGACTCTATCCCATACAAGTTCCACTAATCCATCCACCACTTATCAAAATGTGTCTTGTTGCCAACGCTTGGTCGATTTGTTGCAGTGAAAATCGGTCAGAAAAAAAACTGACTCAAGGACCATATGGGGTGTTCACAGATTGGGTCAACGGTCACAGGGACCGATTAAACGTGCATTCTTCTGAAATCTTAATTCCTTCTTGTAATACAAATCTAATTGCTATAGTCATTCGACTTGGTCAGAAGAAAACACTGATCAAGCAATGAGGCTCTATATGGGGTGTTCACAGATTTGGATAAAATGTGGGTAGATTAAAAGGGCATTCTCTGAAAATCTTATAAATTCCTTCTTGTTGCACAACCAAATCCCCAATTGCTGTAATCTCCAAATGTGGCGGTCAGAAAGAACCATGACAAGGGCCATTGGGGTGTTTGCAGATTTGGGTAAAAGGTAATGTGGGCCGAGTTCGTAAAGTCGTAAAGGGGTATGCTTGAAAATCTATTAAAATTCCTTGTGTTGATTCAGAAGAACCCACTGCGCAAAGGACTTATAATGACCTGATGAGCTTACAGTAGTAACATTTGGTGCTTTGTTAATACCTAGCTACTGTAAACTTTAATCAGTATTTTATGGTGGTCACATACTACACAAGTATTCAAATTTTATGTATACCAGTATTGACCCACATATAGTGATGAGTCCTCTTAGCCCCTGGCAGTTACATTTATCACAAAGTTGCTCTGCTGCCCAGATATCAGATCCATGTGGTCCATATTTTATGACTCTTGCTCCAAGGTCAAGTATAGTGTTCCCAGTCAAATATAGTGATTTCATTCAAAATAACTTTTGGGTTATTTGATTTCACACGAATTTGAACGCACGCTAACAAAAGATATTTCAAAATTGAATATAACTCAATCCAATTTCAAAAATCGTTCAAGTGATTAAAGGAAACCAGCGTTCAATCGCCTAGAAATAAGGCGTCCAGGTTCCAGAAATGTTCGTTCAATTTCAATGAAACGGTACAGACTTAGGAGATAAGGTATTAAAGCAAGTGTGATAGGGTTCAGGTGGTTTGCTGTCTGGGACTGTAAAATTCAGTTTAAGGGTTTTGTTTTTTTTTATTTCTAGCATTCTGGATATTTGAGGTGTTTAGACATTTAACATCATATCTGTTATAACACCAAACATTTAAACTTTTATTTGTTTAGGATTAAAATTTCGAAAAGATGTTTTGCAATGTTAGCTATGTTAAGGTGTTTCCAGTAGGACTGTGACAAGGGAGAAGTTATTTAATTCTCCCTAAATGATCTACAATGTGAGAATTATGGACCAGGGTAGGAGTCGTATTTCTTATGTTTAAGCTAAAATGACATGTTGATAATCCTAAAAAAAGAATTAAAAAAAAAGTTAAAAAAGACAACAAACAAAAAAAGGGAAAAATATATAAAGAACAGAAGGAAAAACGAAAGGAAAAAAAGATACAAACAAAGGTTATGTTATGGATTTAAAATAAAGAAAAGAAAGTTAGAGTATTTTAAACCTTCATGTTTATGTATGTTAATGTCATATTTTGCACCAATAAAGAAATATGCCAAAAAATTATTATTATTTTTAGATTAATTCATGATGTCCTTTATCTTCATAAGGCAGGCAAAAAAGTCACTTGCCCAGGGATTCCCGAATGTACATATACAAAGAGCTACGTAGATTGACCTCTAATAACCCCACGTTACCGTGACACATTGGTTATGTCATGCCAGGGAGATCTTGGTAAACGGGAGTTTTAACATGCAGTATTTTTATACTTGATCTTTAGTATGTAATAGTTATTTTGGAGTAGCTAGTAGTAGCTAGAGTTGAGTTTTGTTTAATAAAATCATTTTAAAAAAAACGCCAAATTAAAAAAAAAAAAAAAAAACTATACTCTGGCTAACATAATATCTGGACAGTTTAGAATGTAAGCCAGCTTCCCCGCCATACGGGCGCCCATGTGTTTGACCGTAGAAACGCAGTCATGCAATGATCACACGTGCGTTTGTTATGTCCAGAAATTAATACACAGACTCTAGTATATAGTCTTGGGTATACAGTTTAAAGACCAAATTCAACTTGGTTCGGGTATTTGTTAGCTTGTGTGCCGGTGATGTTTTTTTTTGAAAAGTTTTTTTGTATAGTTCATGTGTAATTGTATATTATTTTAGTTCCATCACCTCCCAAGGGTTTTTTTTTGTATCATTTCCGTAATCCGTGTCGCTCTCTGTTTCTTTCTCCCAGTTTTTGTGTTTGTTCTTTGGTCTTATTGCTTCGTTTCCTTTTTCTTTCGCCCCGGCTGATTTTGCGAGTGACATGGATAAAAGTTATTGTGTTTATTGTATGTTCTTTCATATTTTTATCTATTTTTATGTGCTTAGAGATCCTGTATTGGGCATGTTATAAATCCTTATATTATTAATTATTGTTATTATTTTATTATAACCAAATTGTGATATTTGTACAAATTATTGCTGTTTCCTTGACAATGTGTGAGATATTTGGGACCTGTTCAGTGTCCCGCCCCTGTTTTCATAGCTATCCCTTGACCGGGGAGTAAACAGTAAAGGATTTAAAATCCATCCAAATTTATTAAATCGCGACCCTCGTGAATGGTGTGGGTGCATTAAGCAATGAACAAAAAGTGGTGGAAAAATGAAATTTTTGTGTTGCCAAACTTCCATAAAATCAGCTAAGATTGAAAAACAAAAAATTGAACCTAAATGGTGATAGATTGACTCTCTCATTACAAAAAGTTAAGGTCATATTGGTGAAACATCCTAAAGAAAAAAACTGTTTTGTTTACCAAACTAAACTAAGCTATTTTTTTTAAATGTGACGAATGGTTTCATAACTAAGCATCTAGTATTAGTATGCTGCGTAATGGTAAAATAACGACGTTGTAATGCACAAAGGCACGCATGCCTTTTCTTCATTTGTTGTTTTAAGTATGCTTGGGGAACCAAAATAAACCGTAAAATACCCATATGCATATTAAAAATGAAAAACCTGATGAAGCGACAATGTCTTCTTGGAAAATACGATACACATATATTCTAAGTCATCATACCTTGAAATATTTTTAAATATATATTAAACCTTCATTTAATTTAAAATTTTGAATAAAAATTCTAAATTGATATATAGTAGATTTCAAATAAGTGAGAGTGCTGCATCTTTCCATGGGGTGATATTGATATGAGGTGCAATCCCAGCCATGCAGAGATACGGCCTCGTTGCCATGAAAAAAAACACATTGTAACCCTGCTACAAAAGTTAATGCACAGAATCTGCTTACTGAAGCTAATGACATTCAGTTCTACATTGCCGTTAATGATAAAAAGACTTACGCCATGGTTGGCGGGATGTCAAGGACTCATAATCCGCTTTGCGCTAATCTCTTATTACAAGGTGGCCCATTTTGGATGGCCAAATAACACTTAGTGTGTAGTGTGCATGATACAGAATGCATTTATTCTATGTTGAAACACCCAAGTTATCTTTGATGTGAATAAGTATTAGGTGAAACATTTTTGTACAGCTATTACTAGAAATTTATGAGTACTAAACTTTTAACTGTGGCCATTAAAATAATCCTCGTACCCTCTCGGTGTATGGACAGATCTAAAAACTTAAGGTATCACCTTATTTTGAAATATGACTATCGAGCATAACCATTACATATTACTACAGGCAGTGGCATAGCAATAAAAAAAAAAAAGAATTGAGGTAAATGCGGGAAAATTTTGATTTAAAAAATTGAAAATTGGTGTGTTTAGACCATATTGCCCATAATTTGAATGACTTTCCCCCTGAGGGTGCTGACCAGGTGGTTACCCACTCCTCAACCACAAGGCTGCCTTTAAGCCACTGACACAGGCCATCACCATTGCTCCTACCAAAATGCAGCCGTGTATATTTGGTTCAAACAATAGAAAAAATGACATTTATTTTGCCAAAATCTGGATGGGTGTGTGATATGAAAAAAACCGGGATTAAACAGTATCCATGGTGAGCTTACTGCAGGCTGCCGTTTGTTCAACACAACATCTTGACTTGTCAAAGATCCTTAAGTGTATATGTAACATTCTGTAAACAGAAAGTTTTGGTTACTTTAAAAAGAACAAATAAAAAAAATAAAAAAAATTTGTATACTTTTTTATGTGGCCTAACATTGACTTTCATTACCCTTGTGTAGGGACAGATCTAAACAAGAGCTAAAAGCTGCGCCGGCATCCACCATTCAAAATTGGATGCCCATCTATTATGACACATTAAGATGGCAAAACAACAAATCTCATATTTTATTCTCATTCTTATTTAGAATTGTGTAATTTTTGCTTTTTATCGACATAATTTGTCAAAAAATATTCTACATATTCGTTGTTATTCATTTAATAATTACACCTCTCTTGAAAACAATGTTTCAATCCAAGGGACCAAAAGTATCACGCGGTGATCGTCACGATGCGTAAATTGCATTGCGTACCAAAGCGACAGCCAAGACACAGTATAACCGCGGGTGTGGGTGTCAGGCTACACGCTAATTGCTGCATGCACTATTCCATTCTATTACCCAGTAATGGATGGGCGGAGCTTTGACATAAACCAATCAAATCTGGTTAACATGATAAACCACGCCCCATGAATAAGAATTTTTTTTTTTTTTTTCCTCTTAATTTACTATACTGTAGTAGCATACATTTTAAATATTACCTAACAGACACTGTATGCACTACGCAAGTTTTTTACTTAATACTTTGTATGGGTGTTATTGTATGCATGGTGTTAATGTATGCTTGGATTATAGACAAATAAAATGTTGTTTAGTAAAAGACACCAACTTTGGTATTTTTTTATTACTAGCGTGACGCCCGCAGGCTAGAAAAAAACTGAGTGAACGAGAGTGACTCAATGGAACGGGAGCGATCACTGAAAAGGAAGCAGATCAATGAAACAGAAGTGACTCCTCTGTAGTGTATGAATCCCTATCGACTCAAAACCCAACCTTCTCCTACTTATACTGGGATACTGCACAAACATCCATTGGTGGGACAAACCGTGCAGGAAATGTTGTGAGGCACTGCTTGATGACAAAAATAGTTTGGCTGATTGGCTCTTGAAGATAATTTGACACAGCTGATTTAAATTGGTCGGTTCTGTTATAGAAGAATGTGTATGGTAAAATATTCCAATCTCTAATTGTTCGAGGTATGAAGGAAAAATTATGGCAATCAAGGCGTGAGTAATGTTCAATGAAGTTGTTTGCTTTGGAACGGCGAGTTCGTCTTTGAGCAGGCTGAAGGTAATTTTGCACCGGTATGCTTAGGTGCCCCCCTATGGCTTTGTGCAGGATGTTCAAAACATCCCGTATTCTACAATTTTGCCACAACTCAAGTCCTCATGTACTTTTTATCCCCCTGGCTTGAAAGCAGAGGGGTATATTGTGAGGGTGCGCATGTCCGTATGTGTGTGTGTGTGCGTGCCAGTTTTGTTAGGTTTCGTTTTCGCGTCTCCTTCGAAAAGTTTAAGTCTGATTTAAACCAGACATGGGGTGAAGGTGCAATAGGGGTTCCTTCATTTGTGGATGATTTCAAAGGTCATGGACCAAGGTCAAAGGTCATATGAAGTCATGTTCCAGTTTGGTTAGGTTTTCATTTTTAGGCTCTTTGAAAGTCCAATTACAACCTAGCATGGGTCAAAGGTGCAATACGGGTTTCTTCATATGTCAAAGGTCACATACCAAGGTCAAAGGTCATCTGTGGTCATTTTCCCCTTTGGTTAGGCTTTCATTTTTCGGCGATTGCTACATTTCTAGATATTTTTCCATGAGAACAATTTATTGAATTTTGATGCCCTACAACTGTGCCAACTAACCAACTTGTGTATACTGCCATCTTGCCAGGGGGGGTCGCGCAAGTTTACTTGCTGTATTTTTAAATAATACAACGCCAATATTTCATCCCATATATCTTGTGTTTTAACATTTTTTCTCAAAAGTACTTGTTATATATATCGACAATCTTTTTTTCCCTCACAACTCCTGAAAATATTGTATACAATTTTCGCCATTGACTCCCCCATCACAATATCCTGTAATCTTATCCTTTTTTTCATAACTGAAGTTCCCGTAGTACCCCCGTATAAAATTTCCGTCATCCTGCTCATATGAGTAGTACACAGTTTGACCTCTAATGACCTTTGCCCCACATTCAAACCTCTATAAAATGCTTCTGCACATAAAATGCTATGACAAACTAAATTAAAGGAACCACTGGTCCAAAACTTTAAGATATGCACAGAATGACCTCTTATGGCCCATGTGCCCTCTTGACCTCCAATGACCCTACTTGACCTTTAACCCCAAAATTCTTCCAAATTAAGGTGTATAGCCACCAAACTTGCTCAAAAGAACCACTGGCCCAAGACCCATGGTCTATATGTCAATTGACCTCTAATGACCTATGACCCCATTTGTCAAATCTATAAGGCAACCACTGGTCCAAGATGCATATAGGGTATGCATAGATTGACCTCTGCTGACACCATGTGACCTTTGACCCCATTTGTCAAAATCTAAAAAAAATACTATTCTGCAAATAAAATGCTATGACAACCTTGAAACAACCACTGGTCCAGGACACTCATAGCAGATACACATATTGACCTCACTGACCTCTATGTGACCTTTGAACCATTTTGTTAAAATCTATTCCCTTTGCAAATAAAGTGCTGTGACCACCATGAACTTGCTCAAAACCACCATCGGCACAATACTTGTGGTGTACACAGATTGCCTCTAATGACTCCTACCTGACCTTTGACCCATTTTGTTAATATATATAAACAATGTTTTTCTTCAAAAGAGTTGTATATCCCCAAAAATATGCTCAAAAGAACAGCTGGCCCAACACTCACACTGAACTTACATGCATGGCATGAAAAAGGGTTCATCCTTCATGTAAGACTCACGGAATTCGCCTAGCATGAAATCTTCTATAAAAGGATTACTAGGATTGTACAGCTTTGTTCCGTAAAAGAGTCTTTAGTCTAACTCATGAATATCTTACACCATTTTTGTATTTGGAGGGAAATTTTTGTACACAAAAACAAATTTTAGAAACTTTGGCAGCTGGCTTCCCGGGAAATAAACATTTTTTCATGCCCTGCTTACACAAAATTTGGTATGTAAATAGTGGTGGATGCAAGTAATACCCATGCACTGTGTCATGATTATTTGTGCATATTATTGAGCTCATTTGCATATACGCTCTGATTGGTTCATTGCTAACAAAGTGTACTTCAACCAGATCCAAATGTCCAAATTTGATGGGATGAAATAGGTATGTGAAGCGGCATTGGGTAAATGAATGAATGAAACTGTACCAATGCCTATAAACGATTTCGATATCGATAGTAATAACAATAGTAATTTTGATGAGCCACATATTCTACTCCTAATTCATGCAGTATGACGTATGAAGTGTATGACCGGAGATGACGTAGCGTTGCAGCGGCATGTATGACTGGCAATCGATGAGGCATTGATTTCATGCAGTATGCCTCCACTTCTGGATCAAATGTCCTATTCCAATTTATTTAGGATCCCAGCGGTGCATGCAAGTAATACCCATTCACTGTGTCATCATTTGTGCATATTAATGAGCTCATTTGCATGTTTGCTCTGATTGGCTCATTATTACAAAGGTGAACTATCATATCCCAATGTCAAAATTAGACAAAATTTGGTATGGATAGTGGTGGATGCAAGTACTATCCATGCACTGTGCCATGATTATTTGTACATATTATTGAGCTCATTTGCATATTTGCTCTCATTTGGATCTAGTTGTGTACTTCTAATAGTGCCATATGTCCAAAATCGATGGAACTTGGTATGTGGGTAGCGGTACATGCAAGTAATACCCATTCACTGTGTCATCATTATTTGTGCATATTAATGAGCTTATTTGCATATTTGCTCTGATTGGCTCATTACTAAAAAGGTGAACTTCTACTAGATCTCAATGTCCAAATTTGATGAAATTTGGTATAATAAAGTGTTCTGCAAATAGAGTGCTATGACCATTAAAATGTTGAAATAGAAATGGGACAAAGCACATAATGAGTGCGCACAGATTAACCTTTAATGACCATTGATCTTTCACCCTATTTAGTGAATGCTTCTTTGGCAAAAACTAACGATTGACTCCTAACTTAATACAACTATGCATTCCCTAACCATCCCACTTGATAGTATACTGCATCATTGATGCACTCGTTATGGTTAGAGCTGTGGAATAACTATGTTATTGAAGGGTGTACACAAAAGCAGGCCCGTACGAAGGTGGGGGGGGGGGGGGGGGGTTGCGGTCGACCCCCGCCCCCATTCCACAAAAGGTCCACTTTTTTCCTATTTTTTTTTCGTCAAGAAGGTCCAAGATCTAGAGAAAAACTGACAAGAAAGTCCACTTTTTGGCGATAAGATGTTCAAAAGATCCAAAAAGGACCATTTTAGGGAGGTAGGTCCATTTTTTACAAAAAAGGTCCACTGTTTCGAAGTTCAAAAGGTAAAAAAAAACACATTTTAGGGAGTTAGGTCAACTTTACAAAAAGGTCCACTTCTCGAAGTTCCGCACCCCCTTAAATAAATCCTGCGTAAAAAATATGACTCCGCCGGCGGGGTACATTCATAATTTGTACATTTGCCCATTTGCTAATTTACTAATTACTAATTTACATTAGCCCCTCATCCAGCTTGTTCGTCTTTGTATGTTCTCAATTAAAAACAATACAGTTCTGTTGCTATTTGCTGGATTTGGGAGATGTCAGCCAAGTCCAATTAATATTCCAGAACATTGATGAACATACAGTAATTTCCCGAGTAATTTACATTTCAGGAAACGGACGATTGAATGTGAACCAGTACTGCAGTATTTTAATATGTCGGATATCATATGGATTTGGTTGACCAATTTTAAAAACAAAGGTAATAAAAAGTGCAGATTAACGTGCATGACAGAAATAGCAAAAGTATCACAAAACAAGGTTTTATTATCAAATTCCAATGAACTAAATTTAATGAAATTGTAACAGATGGTTGAAAAGAGTTTCCTTTTAATATCTGGAATTTAGGTGCTGAATTTACATATTAAAATTTTAGACAAATTTGAGAGATGTTTTCCTATATGATCATGGAAAGGTATAATTATGCACCCTCCCCCCCCTCCCTCTCTGATGTGACAACGGTGACAAAATTTAAATATGTTTATCTGATGTTTTAAAAAAGAAATAAACCTTTATAAAACATCTAATTTGTGAAGCGTGTATAAAAAATAGGACATCTTTGAAACTAGACATGACTGTCTACGGAAGGACATGACCGGCAGTACGCAGGATTTTGTGGGCCTCCTTATTGGTGAAAGTGGACCTAACCCTGGCTGCACTGCCAGGGTATATAAATAGCCAAGATTTCTTCTTTACAAGAGTGTGTGATATTGGTGCGCTGTATGATTCCCTGCTAATGGGAGAGATTTGTGTGTTCCCATATCAGAGTATTCCAGGCTTTTCCAGCTTTATGTAGATTTCATGGACTACAGAATAAAGCGAGACCTTGATGATACGTGATACGCGATAGGCCTTGGACGCTCCCTCACATCGGACTCTATAGTTCTTGATCTCAGGATTCTTGCGTTAACAGATAACACTGGACCATATCAGGAAGGGTAAGATACATACAGGCTTAGAATTGAAAGCTATTAAAGGATAGCAGATTAGAGTAATATATAGATACCAGAGATAAGATGGATAAACGAGGCAATCGCTATCAGCAGGGCATGACATTGAACAGACCATGGACTATGAACAGACCAGGGGCAATATGAGCTTAGTCGCATTTATCTGCCGATGGAAAATATATCTCATGCAATTTCAAGCCAAACATCCAAATTTATAGAGTGGGAGCACGGACCTGGGCCAAACATCATCTAATGCCCCCAATACATCTAAGCTTTCAATGACCATTGGTTTTGGAGTTACAGGGTAAAATGGCTAAAATCGTAAAAAAGGTCAATTTCCATTTGTACAGGGGTCAAAATCAGAAGCATAGTTATCATGTTATGTGACAAAATAGGCCACAGGGCAACATAATCCAAACGGCATTAACCTTCTTTGACTTTCATCTTGGTAAGTAACATTTAGTATGACCAACTATACCTTTTAAGAGTCCTCTTTCCTCAGGCAATAATTGCCAGTATATAATCAGAGCAACTTACAATAATGACCTCTGTACAAATTGAGCTTGACCTTTTTTGCCATTTTAGTACTTAATACCCTCTAACTCCAAAACCAATGGTCGGAAGTGGTACAAACTATATACATTTTTGAAAGTATTTTGCATGGTTATTTATTCATATGAGAATCCATTTCCTCACGCCATTAAAGTTGTAGTGTGGATCAATCAAAATATGCAAATTAACACATTAATATTCATTAATAATTATGCAGATAATGTGACTTATACAGAACTAGCTTTCATCATGCTCTATCACCTTAATGTTCAAGTGAAGCAAAATGATAAAACTCAAAACCACGACGCTTGAACTAATCATTAAATCAGTCATGGTGTCAGTTTTAAGTTTAAAGGTGTAAGTTTTAAAGTGGTACATTTAAATCGGACTGATCACATATTCAAATTAAACGAGCTCATTAATATTAATAAATGCGTTGATAATGCATGACAAAACTACAGCACCAGAAATCAACCTACCAAATGAAAGGGAATCCGTCAGCGTCAATTGGATTTGAAGGATATATTTGACGTGTCAAAGACCAATTCAAGTTGTTTTATGGATATTTTACTCTCCTTGCGTGAAAATTACAATCTTAATAAACGTAGTTATTTTACTTCTTTTGATACCAATTTGCCCTTTGTTTCTCCATTTCTTAAACCTCACCTTACATACAGCTCTGATAAATGGTTTAAATCGAATAATCTTGTATGTAGATGGATATTCTATAATTAGTATAACATTAAATTATTCGTGTCAGTTTGCCAAATAACAGTTTTGTTCATTTTGTGATGACTACATTCGGACCAATTTAATATTGTTTGTTATTTTTCACCCATTGTATATTGGAAAGTCGTGGAAAAAAAGAGAGCAATTTGAATCCAATTACAACACCTGTAACACGCACGGCACGCGGCAGAACGGGTTTTATTAACAACATTACATGTATTGAATTCACTCCCAGAGATGATATTTTAAAACCTAACATAAATGTATTTATTAACCATTTATTCACTTCTTCACATACATCATAAACACACAAGTAAATGAAAAGAGTGCCACCGTTAGATTACTTCGTATTCTTTATATTGATTGATTGATCAAGTTCAGAGGCTAAACACTGTGTCAAATCACTAAACATTGGTGTCCAATTTCTAACATAAAATCAATACTCTAAATATACCTTACATATTTGCCTTCACTTTCTAACACAATGGACAACTAACATCTGATCTCTTGCCTTTCCACTTTCCCTGCTCCATGGTCGACATCAATGTTCCGATTACCAATGATATAAAATGCAATGCTGTATAATGAAACCAATCCAGAATCAGCATATAATTTATTGATGAGATGTCCAACTTAATACTCACTGTCCAATAAAATAACTAAATCATCAAATTTCAAAATTCCTTAAAGCACGCGTCTCCAAAAATGTTTCTTCACAAAAATAACAACAACAAAAAAAGGACCCAGCAAACTCTAATCGATCGCCTTGGTAGGAATAAAGCTAGATTATCAACTCATTTCATGATTATGATGCCTCTGAAATAAAAGATCCCGTTATACAATTGATGGATTAATTTTTTCATCAATATGAAAATAATCCTGCAGATGTCGGTGACCCCCATTTTTTATTTCAGATTCTTAATCAGCACCGTTGTAAATGCCATATATGTGAATTCTGGAAAAATTTTATCGAGTAGATCGCTAACACGTCAAACCCCTTAATTAAGTAAGGCAACCAAGTACATAAACATGTAATCTTAGAGAAACCGCTTTTGGCAGCTCGTGCCCTGCCAACCTCTGATTAGGAATTATTTCGACCACAAAGAGCAATTTGTGGTCTTCTATTGAAAAATCCTCGCCCATTAGGAATTATTTAGACCACATAGAGCAATTTGTGGCGTTCTATTGAAAAGTCCTCGTCCATTACCACCATCAAATATGGAGTTCAGTAGTGTTCGATCCAGGGTCCTTGCTCTTCCCTTCTATTATATATATATGATCTTCCCAACTGTTCTGCCCTTAAAGCCCAAACAACTCTGCGCTGATTACAAAATACTCTTTGCTAACATGACATAATAAAGACCTTAAAATCTCTTGTATCAACTCTAAATAAAGAAAATGATTTCCAATTGATTTAAAATAAGATTTTCTTATAAATAATAATTTCATGATCTTTTAATATGGATATAGGTCAAAAATCAGGTTTCATAAAGTTTACATCTTGATAATGAGTTTAAGTACAACCAAATTTCTATGTTTCATCTGATGACATGCTTTCTTTGGAAGTTTCATTCAACCCCCGTTTGTAGTATTCTCTCTAAAACATTATCAGGAAAGTAAATAACTTTCTCCCATCTTGGCTTCTCAGGCTTCCACGCTGCTATTACGAAGGGGGCTAAGGGTTACTGGCAACAAACTGCAGACGTTTTAAAGCTATGATGAGTAGGGACTTATCCCTTCACTTTTCAATATACCCTTCGTCTACACACTTTAGGAGGCGCCGCCGTGACGTTTCTTTAGGTATGAATTCGGGCACTGATGAAGAAACTGCCGAAGTAGTCAGGGAGATATGGTCCAAGTTTGGCCTGACCGTAAAACCCCATTGATAAAAAGTGGAGTATGGACACAATTTTTTTTTGCTGAACATGATAGATTAGGGGTGGAGAATAAGGAATTCTGCCTGGGGTGCCACCTGGCATCTTGAGCATTTGAGAAATCCAAGGTGTCGTCGCCATAATATGATATATGATTCAGCCCATATTATCAAACTATGGAGTTACTAGATATACTATATGACCAATGAAAACAAGTGCATGGCACTGTAACAATGGCACTTGCTACATTGAGTCATACTCCAATTCAAAATGGAATCCAAATCATATAATTTAAAATATGCCCATAACAGCAAATACACTGCGATAAAAATAACACTGTAGTACTTCAATATGTTGTAGACACACTAAATGTATTTCTGATTACTTTTAAAGTTGTAACATCACGTCAATCAATATGGCAGCCAAAAAAACGTGGATATCCTCAAAAATACTTGACACAAATTTCTAAATATTACCTTCAAGTATAATTATTGTGTCAATGAATCAATTAGAAATGTACCTATGATCTTAATCAAGTGCTACCAGATAATCCCAATCAATAAAAATGGGTCAACTATAAATTGAGGCCAATATATGTGAAAAAAATGTAATTCCTATTGTATTTTGACAACGTTTATACCATATTAGTTATTTCGATTTTGGCGCTTTAAAACAAATCGAAATGTATGTTGTACAGTGGTTAGGATCAAGGGTAAATTGTACTAAAACTTATTAACAACATGGAAGAAAAAATGGCTCTCGAATGCTATCTTTAGACAAAAATTCAATGCTTGATGGACATTCATACAGAACTTTTGTAGAGCGGGCAGTTTGCTCCTGAAATGATCAGCCGCCTAAAAATCATAGTTGGAAGGTGGGAGAGTAACATGATAGCTGCATTTGTTGGCATATCAAAAGCGAGCAGCACAAAAAAATTATGAAGGACCATATACAGATGAAAAAGCTGTGTGGCAGATGGGTACCTCATATTCGAACTCCAGAGCAAAAGAGGAGAGTGTGGTTGAACTAATCTGCCGATGATATTCCTGTCTGCTATGCTGGTATAAAATTAGCTAATAATACCTTAAAAATACTATAACAAGGCAGGGGGGGCCGCAGTATCAATGGAGACTTACAATCTTGTCTTAATTCGGCACCATCTGACTGTCGTTTCAAAAAAAGTTTAAATACTGCTTCCTACAAATCAAGGAGGGAACCCAACATAGAAACTTGGGTTTAGAGGTTTAAGACAGAAAATAATGGATTCTTCATGAAATTACCCAAGAAATATCAAAATGTATGCCAAAAATGTAACGTGGAACATCAAATGCCATAGGGCCTACCCATGTCACGGTTACATCAAAGGGGTCACGCAGCTCACTTTGAAAAAAGACCAACACATTGTATTGGAAGGTAAATAACAGAATTATAACTACAGTTGAGGAACACCCCATGCATGCTTTCATTTAGACAACGGGTCTCGGGAAGAAAAGATGGGGAAATCTGGATTACATGGGACCCTACCCTGTCAACTCCACAGATTCCGTTATTCCATAAAGGTTGAAGGTATGCAATATTGCGTTATAGAATTAGAGTAGATCAAAGCGAAATGATACAAATATGTAATGCGCTGTTTGTAATAAATAGTAATATCTGACATAAAACTATTAACCACCGTTCCATCATGCCATACCACGCTATAAATTTGAAGTGATCCGACTTGCATTAATTAGTTACGTCGATTATGATTTTCCGTCCGCCGCCCAACACAAACAGTTATGGTGTAATACTGGGTGGGCATAAAGGATATTTTTTTAATTCTTTCAAACGAGGGGATTCTAGGCCATTTTGGTTGCTAAAAACATATCAGGAAAACTGTTTGGCCTAAGATGAATTTTTAGGTCGGTAAAATGACTTTTAAATTTGTACATGAAATCAATAGATATTTTCCTATTTCAGAAAAACCAAAAAACCCCGACTATCGTAGTCATTGATTTTGCCTGAAATCCTCAAAAAAGGTGCATTATAATAACAGCCAAAAACTTTTCAAGAAAAATTAAACAAAGTCATTCTCAATGGCAAGAAAAACTATTTTTTACAAATCATTTCAATTAAGGCAAGGCAATACACAGAATAAACCAAAACATGATCCAGATCTTATGGGTTACTGGAGTTGAAAACAGTGTATTGTTGTTAGGTCAAGCCTTTATAACATGTGAATACCTGCAATTGTCACTGGAGTGTTTTCATTACAAATGATGCTATGATTAAACCTAAAAACAGGGGGGGGGAACTTATTTGTCAAGCCTTGTACGATTTCTATGAAGGGCATTGATTGGTGAAAGGTCAAGCCTGTACAACCAGTTACATAAAATGCCAGTGCCATGCCAATGCCATGCCAGTGTGTTTTCATTCCAACTGTGATGCTATTATTAACAGACAAAAGACAGTAGAAGGCAACTTCTTGTAAGTAAAGAGTTGTTTTTAGTGGCTATGATAATTCAGACCATTAGGTAAAAATGATTGCAGTGCTTATGAGTGACTCTACTCCCTCTGCAAGGTGAAGAACATTTTTCTTTATTTTAGGCAATCGTGAACTTGATTACTTTGGAAACAGGTTTTTATATTTAGGGAAGCAATATATCTATGCTTATGTGATAGTAATATAAATGTCAATGGTTTGTTTGTGTCAGATTTTGGCAAGTGAATAATTTAACCACCAAATCCCATTGACTTCATGTACAAAACTTAAAAGTCATTTTACCAACCTAAAAATTCATCTTAGGCGAAAAAGCTTCCCGGATTTGTTTTCAGCAACCAAAATGGCCTAAGAATTCACTCGTTTTGAAAAAAAGATCGTCACTTGCCCACCCCTAGTAATACATCAAGCAATGCAATGAAAATTCTTTTAATGAATTATCCCGTAGAATATCCTCCTGGTCATATTTTAGTAAGTCTCGTATTTTATCCAGAATCATGCCAAACAGCTTAAAAAATGCACCTAATCTTATCATGCTGTATCAATACCATCCTACCAAATTGCAAGTGAATTCCTTATAGTGCATTAAAATGGATCAGCTAGCGAATTGATCTAATTTTTATGTTTATGCAAATGAGCTTATTAATATTGATATGCAACTAATCTGATAATGAACAATTATAGCTCCAGAACTCATCATGCTTTATCACCATGCCAAGTTTCAAGTGAATTCTTCGTCGCATTTAAGTAGTAGAGCAGATCTAGATAAGGGAATACGGAATGCGGCCATTAATATTTGAATATCCAGATAATGTGACACGAACTATACAGTGGCAGAATGCGTCATGCTCTATCGCCCCGTCAAGCCTCATACGAATTCACCACTGCATTGGTAGAGGTGAGTAATCGCATTTCAAATATGCAAATGATTAATATTCATTATACTAAAACCCCTAAGGAAGAAAACTTAAATTGATATGGCATAGCGAATCAGCTAAAGTAAGCGAACACAGATGACATAAAATAATATTTGAATTGAGAATAGAAATGGCATATTAAATTATACATAATGCTTCACTGCTTTATATTTTTTAACGAAGATGGGTTCATTTTATACTCCATATAGCCTACTGCTTCGAATATGTTTGGAATACTTTTTTGACGCCAAAAAGTATTCGATGTAAGATTAAAAAAAAACCCTGTTATATACCGAGTTGGGCAAAGCGTACTATTCAGTTGAAATTTTATTTATTTTATTTTATTTATTTTATTTATTTATTCCACTTTTCCACTGGCATACAAATGAGTTGAAACATAAAATATTGCACATAATACAAACAAGGATAAAAAATTTAAAAGTCCATTGAATGGCTGGAGCAAACATGTGCCTAGCACCTCTAGAACCGCCCCGCCAGCAGCCAAAAAGGGAGGGAAAGGATAGACTATCAAAACAGGAACTTAAAACTATGTCTGCACCGGGAAAACGACAAAATGAGGTCCAAGTCAAATGCAGGATGGATCAAAGGTTCGGCAAACTTTGAATTGTAGAATTCAGAAGCTTGATGTTTGAATGAGACGACAGAGTTGGACATCTGATACTAATTGGAAGTTGGTTCCAAATAGGAACAATGAGTTGGAAGAAAGATGACTTGTGGGACTCAATTTGCCGCGAATTGACACTGGTCCGATTGCAAGCGGGTCGGAAGATGATATAGTGGTGGGACGGTTCTGCTTTTCATGAAGTTAAAAAACCACAAACTCATCTACACTTATGTCAACATACCTAGAGGACACCTATAAAATACACTGCGGTCATTAATTTCTCTCTATAAGACAGAGAGGGGAAGAAGAAGAGAAAGAACAGATCGCTTGTTTTTTATAATCCACTTCGGGGTAGCCGAGAATAAATTTTGTGGCCCTTCTCTGGAACCTTCAACAATACTGATGTTACGTTTGGCGGTTCCGCTCCAGAGGCAACTACCATATCCACAGGCACGTACAGGCCAGTCTACAATGTTCTAGAAAACATTTTTGAGGAGCGGAAACCAACAGCTCTTTTGATCATACCAGTTTTTTGTTAAATTTACCCTGTATGTTTTTATTGTTTTCTCACCCTGCTATTTTAGGCAAACAATAGCCTTAAGCAATATTGGGCCAATGTTATCACAAATAATTGGCTCTATATGGCTGTTGGTCGATTGCCCATATATGATGCGCCAATAATTAGACCATTAAAGGATGCCGATATGAAGCCGATATCACATGCCAATGGAAAACCAATAGTGGCCCAATCTACGTAGCCACGTGATGCCGATACCAAGATTACCGATGGGGAAACAGTGTTGGGCCAATATATGAGGGCTATCTGGGTATGGTCATGGAGCAGTGGTACTGGAGCATAATTGCGGGCCAAAATCTCTTAAAAGCCGACTGAAACAACCAGGAACTTCCCCAGCCGACCATTTTGTGGTGGGCAAGACATGAGAGGTCACCGTACTGATTAAGTCAATGCAAAATCAAT
>JAMKCH010002902.1:0-59603 GCA_023653785.1 Ophioderma brevispina | reverse complement strand
GCAACATTTCTCCAGAATTGTATTGGGAAACCCTTTAAGAACACAACGATCAACAGTTTAACTAAATCAAAGTAGTAGATATGTATGGGGGCAAGGTTTTTTTACACAGGTCAAAATATTGAAAAATGGGAAATGGTCGAAATGAGCCGAAAGTATGTTCATCGCCTTCAAGGATTACGGTCAAGGTCCAATGGGGTAAAATTTTAGATTTCACCCGTTTGTTTAAATAAATATTGAGTTGGTCTACTGGTATAGAGCCCAAAATATACTGGTTCACCATATATGATATTTTGCGGCATAATTAGAATGCCAATGGTGACTGGGCTATGTGATGTCACTAACTATAACTCTAATTGCTATATTGAACTGTCACTAAAAGAATCTATATACAATTTAGTATCTAGTGTGACCAAATGAACGAAAATTTTTAAAACCAGTTTGGAGCAATTGGACAATTTTACCCATGATGATCTTGAACTGTTTATGTGCCTATTTGTAATAAAACTGGTACGAGTAGGCTTGGCCTCCATCGTCTGTCGATGAAATAAATGGAACTAAGCGCCCTCTCTCCCCTAAGCGATTGCCAGACGACGCTGTTTGAGAATGTGTGAAGTACGAATTTATCCATGTGTACATTGAAGTTGTGATTGAAGTTTCATGAGAATTAATGATACAATAACATAAACCCAAAAGCGAGTAGCTTCTCCTTTGAGCTAGTCCCCCACCATGTTACACCACATAACGTAACAGCTGGTGTAGAAACGGGTAATTTCGCGTAGTACCCTCTCGCAAGCCACTGACCTGACTAGGAGTCAACATGAAAATGAACTTCATCAAACAACGACGTCGGCGATTGCCAACTCTGCCAAAGAATTTTGGTAGCCACAGTTATCGAGTGGCAAATCTTAATAGAGCTAAGAAAATTTACAATTGAACTGAGTCTGACCCACTCCTATCAGACATGGTCAAGATAAGGGACAAGATCAATGGCATGCATGTTTATTGACCAATCCTTTGAACTTGAAGTGTTGTGTTGAAGTTTGAACTTGATTGAGTTGCAAGTCAACTCGCCACAATTTGGAAATGTAAAGAAAATTGGAATCCCAAACTGTATGCACGAAATGAGTAGAAACTACATGAATAATGCACGCAACCAAAACAAAGTGGCCAAGTTAAGCATAATACGTCAAAAGTCTACATCGTCTCCTCATTTCATGAGATATTAGAAATTCCCGTACATGAAATCAGCATTTCTTGGCACTAAAAACCGAACTGAGCGGGTGACGCATGCATGCGACACCGCCTTTGCCATTAAACTGTAGCAGTAGGTAGGGGTGGGTTTGTTTTTGGATCTGCTACCCTACCCTGCCAGAATATATTCCTTCACCCACATCACCAATCATTTTTGTGATGTGCCATGCATGAATACTTTAATTTTTATTTGTTAATTGGCTAGTTTTGACAGACCCACTAAAACTCATCAAAACCAATATGGCAGCAGTCCATGGCGACCCAACTTTTAGATGGCAATGCGACCCAACTTTTAGATGGCAACGAAAACGTAGAGATGTGTTGTATGCGTTTGAACGATATGCGGAATTTGCGAGTGGACCCACGCAGAATAATAACTCTCTTAATTCCTTAGACCTTATTTTTAAGTCTAACGAGACTGGAATTGGTGACAAAACCTTTTTGGACTAAAAATTTAAATCCGTGAAAAGGCTTACTGAAAATAAGTCTTTTTGATTTGAAAATAACTTTAAATGAGTGTAGAAAACTGTTTTATTAAATCATTTTAGAAGTTATAGTTGAATCTAAAGGAATTGTTTTAAAATCCTAGAAGGTTTGTCCTAATTTCCATCACCATTGACTTAAATAAATCTTAGGAATTAGAGAGTAGGGCATTTCGGAACATGTGGCCTGTTGTGTGGGGAAAGCAGCCGTGCCAACATTAAAGCGGAACATTTGCAAGGGCTCTTTATTCGTGAAGTAGTGTGTCGTCATGGTACGCCAGCTTTTCTCCATTTCAGACCGGGGCAAAATTTGTTCCAATATTGTTGAGGAAACATGGCGCATTCTACAAGTGACCTACGACTGCAACGACACTTTCCACCCACATTGTAAACGGCCAATAGAGAAGGTTCATGGTCAATATTTCTGTCCTCTTTGGCAAAACGATGGGATTTGCACCATGATACATGGGACTATCACTTGCCATTTTTTACGTTTGTATATATGAATGCATCCATTGCTATACAGTCACTGGTTACTCTCCCAGCATTTCTCTTGTTGGCTATACCCTAAGGACACCCACTGGATAATCACCTGCCTAGTCTCCCAGAACCACCGCGGATCAGCACAGCAATATTTGCGACCTGGTAAGTGCATTAAGAAGCAGCCAGATGGATGCCACAGCAACATTAAAAGCAACGCAAGCAACTATGGCGGGACAAGTCCAAGGAGCATGCCCACGAGCCCACAATTCCAATTTGGTAGTTTAGTGTACCTGTATCACCCAGTCCTCAGTGATTCTACACAGTCTGGAAAACTGGCATCTAAATGGGCTGGGCCATACTAATCACAGTAAACTTGTCGCCTGTAAAATGTTCGCTCATAGACAGAGTGAGCAAAAAGGCAGTTGCAGGGAGAATCCACATTAACCGTCTTAAGCCCGAGCTGTTTGAAGCGGAACTGTGCCCACAAGTGGACAGTTCTGCAGACGCCGAAGCGCTGAGCAATCCAATGCATAATTGTCTCCCTACTGAAACTCTAGTGAATCAGGATGAAGAGGCATGAAAAATGTGACATTAATTCTTCCCAATTGTAAGACCGCAGGTTGTGACAGTGACATACACCACAGCAACATAACAACACAAAATCTGACAAGCATAACCCAAATACTCCACAGACAACAATGCAAATGATGGCGTTGTTCAGAATCTAACTTATTATGAAGTAGAAAAGATTTTGGTAAAAAGACCAGAATAAGTGGTTTTATCGTGTTAAAAAATGGCTGGGATACCCCTCAAATCAAAATGTAACGTTTTGGTCGCTTTTGAGGACCTGAATCTCATGTCAGAATCTTGTGGAACATACGAGCTAGCATTCCCATTTTACGCATGGGAAAAAGCCGTGCAAAGTGCAACCAGAACAGAACTAAAGGTGTGTAGATGGATGTGTTCTAAATTGATTTGAGGTCACCGCAACAGCAGTATTTTGTATTACAGGTGTAATTTGTTCAATAACATGCCTCCTCTTTGCCAATGTGGTTTTTTAATGCAGTGTTTGGTATTGTTTGTCAGGCTGTTATTGGCTACTTAAAAGCATTTGGACTGATAATCGTAGGTCACTTTGTGCAGCCAGAATATACCCACAAAGGCGCTAACAATGATTTTGTGGCTCCTTTAAAAGATTTTGGACTGAATAAAATATAATAGGCTGAGTAGGCCACTTTGCGGCAGCCAAATATAACCAAATAGGCCCTGCATTGATGTATCTTTTATAACCAAGGTATGATACAGATGGCATGTTAACCTTGAGTCATGTCCCTTTACATTACAACCTATGTAGCTTGTGAAACCATCCTTGTTTTGGCATTAATTCCAGCAGGTAGATCTGTATGACATATGACTTTGCACAAGTCATTTTTCCTGACATTTGTGTATCAATATTTGATATTTTGGCTAGATTATGATATGTACATGTTTAATTGGGCCTGTGTCAGGTTCAAATTGCCACATTTTACAGCAGCTACACATTATTACAAGTCTATTACTTTTATTATTGTGCATAAGACATAAGCTATCTTTTAAGTTCATATTCAGTTTTAGCCATTTTAAATATTCTAAGCTTCATAAGAGAATAAGGTCAACAAAAAAATTTTTATGGTGGCTGGCTGTAATATTAATTAGTAAAAAGAACCAACAATGTGTGATGAGTGTATGTATTGAAACTAGAGAACTTGGAAATTTGCGATGATGTATGCTAAATTTATTGCAACTACAAACGAGTTACGATTCATGTTGCTTCCCAATTATGCCTGACCCTCTTGGTTCACGATGTCACTTAGGACACGACCAAATAGTTGTTGTTTTTGGCTTAAATTATTTTATGCCTTAGCCCCGAATTTGAATGTATCCTATCATATAGAGTGAATGACTCTTTGGAACGGCTACGCAAATTTGTTCAGGGTCTACAGTTAGCACGTTCATGTAGAGGTTTTGTGTTATACATGACACAGTCAACTTTTGGTAGATGTGGACACAATTAGTACGTAGCGTCTGCAATTTTTTGTCAATATTCTTGCCTTTAAAAGTGTATTTGTCTCTCACAAGGAGAAAGCACTGGAGTTAAACATGATGTAGGAGCATATCATGTATTCATGGCCCTTACCAACTTACGAATTTAAATTTCAGCGTGAATTACAACAATCCTTTAAATTCTTCCATGTTTATGTAAACCCTTGTATCTTGCTATCATGTATGGTTGTCATGAAAGTTGTGTCAAACCGGTGTTTCCTTATTGGTTAACTGTGACACCGTGGAGCCAGCCCAGGCGTTGCTACCAAATTTAGCAGTGGTACATGTATTTTTTCGTGTTTTACTCATGCATGAGGTGATTTGACTCATGTTTTTAGCTTTGCAAATTTCCAAATTATTGATGGGGTCCTGCAAGTGTCATAGTTTTTGCTTGATTAGTGATTTTGGTGTAATTTACCACTTTTGGAAGTCTCTTTTTTTCCTGTAACTGTATAGCGCATTCCACATTCATTGTGCCTGATCACCACATGTGAGTCAGGGAGCCCTGTTCACTGTTTTTGGTTTTGGCCTCTTTATGTATGACTGAAGTTTCTCATACTGTGAGAGCCTGGGTTTTTGAACACACCACCATGGCTGTCATAGTCACTGTAACTGAGGGGAAATCATTGTTCATCTTTATAAATTGATGTATATTTCTTGTTTGTACATGTAGAATACCTTTTTCCACTGCCATTTTGTAGTTTTATGAATCTTTATTATTACTTTCCGAAAAATTTTTATGCTCAATGTTATGATGAAAGCTCGGTGATCTCGCTTAGCGGAGCGGGGGGTGATGTCACGAGGAGGCTGGCCGCCATCGTCTGTCGATGAAATAAAATGCGGAATAGCGCCCTCTCTCCCTAAGCGGATTGCCAGACCTGTTGAAGGTGTTGAAGAGGACGAAGTATCCATGTGCCATTGAAGTTGTATTGAAGTTCAGGAGAATTAAAATGAATACATAACCATACATCCAAGCGAGTAGCTCGCCTTTCATCAGTCCCCCCACCATGTTACACCACAGAACGTAACAAACTATAGGTTCACAGAAACTGTCGAACTATACCTTCGTATTCGAACAATTAAAATTTTTTACCCTGTCAACTTTGTCACCCCTTATTCCTACATATTATTTCCACAGAGTCGCTTTTGGTTTAATTTGTATTATTATTCAATTTTGCAGTATATTAACACTAAAACTATAAATCCCCGAATGTTTATATATTCCGTTTGTTGGTACACTCTTTGTGAAAAGCTGTTGTTTTTTTTAAGTGAAGTTTAATAACTACTTATTAAAGCATGAAGTATTGCTTGCAGAGATTTATACCAATAGTCAATCTGGTTATGTTTTGTAACCAGGTTGAATGGTTTGCCGATTTTCAGAAAGTCCGGTCAGTGGGGACAGGGAGCTTGGTAAATAGCTTTTAAAATGTCTTCAAATCATGTAAAATGGCGGCAGTCATTCCATCTTACATTTGTTCCTTCAAACCACAACAGAGGTACCCAACAACTGAGTTCACAGAATAACCACCATTAAAACAGGATAATACTTGAAGCCAGGCCCATTTCTTCTTTCCTATGGTTTCCAAAACTGTAGACAATCACGTCCAGGAACTCTGCACATAATTAATAAATCGCTTAATACCAAAGACAAAACTGAACAAAAATAAACAAGGAAAAGAGCAGATTTTGAGTTTTCCTTTGTTGACTGTCACCGCAGTACAGAACCACTGCTTGGCCTCCACATAGAAATGGCTCTGTGCTGTTGAACATGATTCAACATTCTTGGTGGATCTTGTTGAAGAAGCAGGTATTGCGTGGTTTTTGAAACTTCTAATTCATTCTGAAAACTGGTACAGCTGACAATGACCTGGCGCAACCATCACGTCTCAGCACTTTATACTAGGGCAGCTTGAACGGAATGTTTTGCAGCTCACAACTACTTTGATGGACCCTTTTTCTAGATTTTTGAGACTGTCATTATGTAACCTTGGTCAAGGGCAGTTTAAATTCTTTACACCACCGACCGGTGTAGTGCTACGCCTTCATTGGTCATTCGGAAATACAATTGACAAGACGAGAGAAGTCCTTGTGAGGAATGTAATATACCTATGTTACAGACTTTCAGGGCATCAAGGCACATCTTGAACATGATGACAAAGAGCCCAACCTTCCAATACTGGGATACATTTTTAATTTCATATAGTCTGATGTATATTATGTGCACTCGCTATCACCAAGACTTTCGTGCTATACCAGAGTGCTGGGAGCCCTACACCCTGGTTCTTTAACCAGTAACCATAATGATTTCATTCCATGCATAAATTGTTTCCTCCTGAAAATATCAGAGGGCCATTTTGAGACATTCGACTGGGTTATCCCCAAAAAGGCTATAATAAAGTTCTCCCGCATGCCCCATCCATGCCTCTCAGGCCGCGTAGCCAGCCCGGTGGTTCTGAGGGGCAAATTTTCCCGGTAGTGCAACAAAGTGTCCGATCCCAAGAGCACAATTCCCGGTCGCAGGGCAAAAGAATCCCGAAAAGGGCTGATTTAAACATAACTATCATTGTTTCATTTTCCCGATTTCGCCTAACATATTTCAAGGGGCACTCTTCCCCCCTTGCCCCGCACCGGTGGCTACGCCAACTGGCCAGCTCTTAGAGGTCCTGGTTGGCTGCTGGCTACTACTCAGGATGTTCACAACTCCTGAAGCTATTGTAGACCTTGCCACCTGAAATCTCCAAGGTAAGTAGAGAACTGGCTGAGTTGGCTGCAGGAACATTAACCCGTCTATTGCGTAGTGACTGCAAGTGCTCGCGCCACTCGCCACAGAATTTTTTTGCCGGACTTTTGTGTGCCTTGTCATGGAAAAGGTATCCAGTTGACTTCGGACCCAGAACTTCTAATTAGTCAGTTTTCTGAATTTTGGGCATTGTATTTGATAGACTCTGACAGAAAGAATTACACCTGAAAATTTAAATTCCCATCACATTCTTGGTTGGCATGACAAACTCATAACCCCCACCCCCCCCCCCGCCCCCCCCCCTTTTGTGGACGTACACACAAAAGTGTACTTTTTGATACTCATTTTTTAGTAACATCCCCTTTTGCAAAACTTTATTTAGTTTTTTAACAGATCTGTACAATTCAGGGCGGATTCAGCTAGAAGAAAAAAAAAATCAAAGATAAAAATCAAGCTGGCATCTAAGGTTTAAATTCCCATGGATAACCGTTGTGGACCGTACGTGGCAGAAATGTTTCAATTTGTACATCCTCAATCGACGAAATGTCATCATATCTTACTAATGAACACTGATTCTTAAAGACAAACTCAAAGAAGTTATTACCACCTTTCAAATTTGCAATCTCTGTTTAAAATAAACATCAAAAAGTAGTACAATGTGCTTGATAAAATGCCATTTTGGGAATGTACGGCAACCGCATGTCCCTTTTTGTAATATCCAACAAAATCTACTTTGTGAAAATTGACTATGTGTCTATTGTTTCATGACAACTACTACATAGTATTTACATTTGATATTGGGAAACAAAACAAAAATCAAGTTATGTGGATGATTTTTTATTTTTTAACACTGTCAAAATTTGTTTGACATAATTTTATGGAACTGCCCCTTTATTGTATGCACGTCATGTGGTGGAATTTGATACCAAGTTTGGTACAATTTAAGATATCAAATGACCTCCATGACCTTTAATATGACCTATAATGAGACTGACCCCCAAATGCTAAATTACCCTACTAAAAGTCTCTTTAAATTACAATCTTTATGTTCCAGGCTTTAATTTAATACCACACATGATAGGTTTCTAGGAATTCCATTTTGACACATTAAGCAATATGCAAAAGGGGGCGGCATATGAACGTCCCATTAATGAGGTCCGATTTTGGCCACCCCTTCTTAAAGTTTGCTTTGGTGCACCCAAGGAATGTCTGTGCCAGTTTCAGCTTTTTTGTCCAGAAGTGCACCATGTTTATGGTTATCTACTTCACTATTTTTCCGTGGTCTTTGAATTACAACCAAACAAAGAAATCGATAACGAGTCTCAGACTTTACGACCATCTATTAATTGAATCTGGTATGAACCTTTTAGTCATGTAGCCATGGTCCAACTTAAGGCCTGACCGTAAAATTGAATATGGACAACAATTTTTTCCTGGCTGAAAATGAATCGATCAGGGTGTGTAGAATAAGAATCTGCCGGGTTCCACCCTGGGCATCTTGAGCATTTTGAAGAAATCCAAGATGGCGTCAGCAATAATGAAAATTTCTTATCAACCCTATATATCAAACTATGGAGTTACTAATTATACTATAAGGACCCAATGAACAAATGCATGGCAACTTGTAACATTGAGTCAACTCCAAATTCAAAATGGAAGCCAAAATCTAATATTTTAAAAATATGCCATATAAACAGCAAATACCTGCGATAAAAATAAACAATGAAGTACTTAGATAATGTGTTGTTTATACACAATAAATGTGATTTCCGATACGTTTAAAGTTGTAACATGACGTCAATCAATATGGCAGCCAAAAACGTGAATATCTTCAAAAATACTTGACAAAAAATGTGTCCCTAAGGTTCTACTACTATTTACATATTCGATAACAAAAAGTGTTAAGTTTCATGAAAAATGGTTAAAAGCAAGCATCTTTTTTTCCTGTTGACAATTGAAGCATATAAGCTGTTAATATAATGGCTTTTTAGTTTTTTGATCTCAACACATCTCTCCAAATGAGTTCGTACGCATCGACCTATTCGTTTACTTTACTGACAGGAAAAAAAATCAGACTATAATGCCGGGTGTGGACTCCTTCAGTGCAAATAACAAACAACGGTTCGGATTTGATCCTGTTGAACAAAGTTGGCATTATCATTTCAATACCAGTGGCGGGACATATTGTGTGATTATCTCCTCCGACGACAAATTTTTACTACCTACAAGTGGAGTCCATGGAACCTTCCACAAAACCGTAATTCTAATCAGCCGGAGCCATGAATTTATGCGGGGGGGGGGGGGGTGCGGATTTGCCAGAAGCGGACCTTTTGCGTACTCAAAACAAAAATTTTTCGGCTCGCTGCGCTTGCGGGTTGACCCAAAATTTTTCAAACCGTCGCTCCAAATTCCTGAGAGCGGGGGGGGGGGGGGGGGAAACAATAAACCAAACAACGACAATCCGTAATGTCGATGGTTAACAACCTGCTTATGTCCACTTAGTCATTCAAATACCATGCACCACAACTCCTTAAAACAAACTTTTAATAAGGCCCGTTACTAATGGTACCAAAAGTTTTATTCTCTCCTATTTTCAAAACGAGGTGAAATACCAAATGTCAATAGATTTGAAGTTGAAAATGTGTCATTCATCCTTTTGTCAAGGTAAAACACGTCTTATAGTCCAAAGATACCCAACCACTTTCTTTTCGTACTTTATTTCGAATGTGCACTTTTTTGAAATAATTAAATAAACACCGGGAAAAAAAAAAAACATCTAAGTTAATTGAACAGACCGTAGTAACATTTTTAAAGGGTAATTTGTAGATCTACAGCCCCGTCTCCGACTTGCCTAAAACAAGTTGAGATTTTTTATGTCACTGAACCGTTGGTCTAAGTGTGCCTAATCTTGCATGCAAATTAATCTACTCTGGAAAAAAATCGCAATTTTGTAAATTTCGGAACAGAAATTACAACACACACACTGGTCTATGGGCACGTTATGCAAGCTTTTTGTAATACAATCAAAACGCAACGCACCGTCAGATTCAACTTCAAATTTGGAAATGGCCTTTTCTTCTCGTGATATCTATTGAACATAAACAGAAATAAGGTGCTATAGGGAGCACGAATGGTACTTTTAAATACATTCCCCCATTTAAAATACACTGGCTTTTGCCCTACTCAGTTTTTCAGATACTCGCTCTCACACCAACTTAAACAAATGAATAGAAGATTACATGCAGGGCCATGTCTGCTTAATTGAATATACAGGGTGTCCATAAAAATGGTGCATGGCAAAAGCGACCTCGTTGGAGGTGAAAACAAAAATTTTGACATAATATTTACAACATATTTTTGGCTTATGGCATACCAGCCCAGGATTTTCTTGTTGTTGTTGTTGTGTGTGTGTTTGTTTGTTTGTTTTTGTCCTTGTCTTTTGTCTGCTGTACAGTGTTTTGTGGTCTCGGTGTTGTTTTGATCCATTTGTTTGTTTTGTGATAACCTGTACAATTAAATGTATACAATGTATTATGCTATGGTGTGGTTGGGTTTGGTAGACCATTTCTGTATGTTTTTCCCCACTCTGCCAAACCAAAGTACAGGTAATAAAAAATGGAAAAAAATATTTACAACATATCAAAAATGAAGTCTTGGCTTTTGAATACCGTTACAGCATTCGATTTGGTTGTTGTAATCCAGAGATATGGCTAATTCTGTTTAGAGCCCAGTCATCCACAAAATAAGAAATGTGTTTTGAGGTGCGAAGGAATCAATCGCAGATATCGCGGACAACTGTGCGTTTTGTTTGCGTCTATTCAAATCGCCCATCTTTACGCCTGCGTTCCTGCTTTGCTGCGTGCCGAATGTGTCGCGGATTTTTCTTGCCGCCCAACGATGTGCCCAAATTGATAAGTGTCAAATTTGAGTGGTTTTAGGCATATAGTGGAAAAAGTAAGTCGGTGACCCCTATTTTTTATTTCAAAACTTTAAAGAACCACATTGGGACCTCAACATACAACAAAATTAAAAAAATCTATCGAGTAGATTTAATTTTGTAGGCGATTCAAGCATCATTTTTTGACTTTTCCCATAGACGTATGTGGTTTAAAAAGCGACCAGATATAGACTACGGGCTACCATGACCCCCCCTGCACCCCCCGGGGATTTTTGGAGACAACCATTTTTGTGAAGCTTATACCATAAGAAACTGAATTCAGGTTGTCTGCAAAAATTATCACCCTGGGTTAAACGGTGAGGGCGCTTTTTCAAAATGGCTGCCAAAATGCAACCACCCCCCTTCGGGAGAAAAGTATCAACATGCCTAGCACAACACAAAAACATCACAGGCACTTGAATTTGGTACCAATAGATAGCTATGGTCCTCCTCTTTCCATTGATACCAAAATGAGTACCAACATGCCTAGCATTACGTCATAATGACGTCATAAAGTTCGCATGTTAGCAAAATTTGTCAATTTCCATAGACACACATAGGGGAAAATTCAATTTTTCGACAAAAATGTTAGGAATATCCAATTTTCATGCGGTTTTTGGCTCTACTTGATGGAAAATTACTAGTTTTATAAAAATGAGAGCATTTTAGTGCTATAATAATGTTTTTGAGTCGCTAAAATTGCAAAATATAAATTTTCCACCCTCAGTACATGTATTTTCATACTTCCCTAAACATATGACGTCATAGTGACGTCATAATGGATATGTTGGCACTTATTTTGATACCAATGGAAAGAAGAAACTCTAAGCTACCCTGTGGTACCAAATTTACAGGAATCGGATGTTCAGTAACGAAAATCACGGGGGGGGGGGGAAAAAAAAAAAAAAAAAAAAAAAAAAAAAAAAAAAAAAAAAAAAAAAAAAAAAAAAAAAAAAAAAAAAAAAAAAAAAAAAAAAAAAAAAAAAAAAAATGTGCCAGAGCACTCGTATGAGAGATTTGTTGAGGATGCACATCCAGAGAGCCAATTATCAAGCCCTGATTTGGTACCAGGCAGATGTGGCAGAGCCAGAAATTCCTCCACCAGATGATCATGGTTAGAAGTTAAATGATGCTGCACTAGATACAAGTGGCAATCAGGAGAGTTGATGCCACAAGAGTTGTCTGACATAATAGTAGAGGAAGAATAATCTGATACAGAAGAAGACAATTAAGACATGACTCAAGAAGAGGAGGAGGAAAGAGAAGATCAATTTCCGAATCAAAGGAGCTGCATTTAAGCTCGTATACCAAGGAAACAGCATTGCTTAAAAGATCGCCACTTGAACAATACCAATGATTATTAAAATTGGAAATTCTTCTTATCGTATCCAAACACAGTGGTTCTCAAATGTGATCTAGCCAGAGGTGGGTACAATGTCTGGCTGCTTCACTGAATTCTGCAAGGTCCTTGTCTGTGCATTGTTGCTCCAACATTGGGCAGACCAAGAGATGCTCCAGTGTCTTGATCTGCTTCCAGGTAGACTCACTTCTGCAAGGAAACCTTTGATAGGCCGATTCTGGATCTCAATCAGGTGAGATACCGCCACTCAGCCCACGAGAAGCCAGCCCCAGGCGGAAGACGCTCACCAGGCTCAATACCAATAGATGCCACTTGGTTGACAGCAAGTCTTTCTTTCCAAAAGCCAACTCCCCCAAACTCCTTAGAGACTATTTCAAAGGACCGGACTTGCCTAAGAAACTACCCCGGACCTAAGGGCGCAGGGCGCTCCATACCAGATACTTGGCAGCTATGCTGTGCTGCTGCATGCATAAGTTGTCCGCTGGAGCTGGCCGAAGACACCCCGCGGCAAGCCGCGGATGGACTTGCGCGCTGATGGTTCTCCTCACAATGAGGGGCGAGCCCATCTTAAGGTCCTTTGAGTCTCCCTTTGACATCTGCATTCTGTGCGCCAATTCCAAGATTGTCTTTCCAGACAAAATGACAGGCTCGTGCACTCTCAGGCCGGTCGCCGGCACAGATGCCGAACAGGAGAGGCATGAGCACGCCCCCCGGGGCATTCCATCTCTGAGCCCACATAGACCACAACCAAGCACCTGTGTGTTGAAGCACGTTAGTAATTTCTTAACAACAACTTATGTGGACGCGTTTGGTTGCAAGCAGGCGTAGAAAGAAGCTTGTTGCTCACTTAGTAGCCATCCGTCAACACATCAAGACTCAAGAAACCATGGTTATGCGGATTCAAGGTGATCAGTGATTAAGGAGGCTGTGGTTGTGGTCTAGTGTATAGTAGGCCTAAGTCATAGACCAATTTTACATAAAGCGCCCTCTATATATACACTTGAAAGGCTAACTACTTCATTATTAAGTGTTTAATTTACCTCAAACTAATCCACAGGTGCATGACAAAGTATATAATTAGGTGACACCGGCATTTTGCCTTTAAAGAGGCATTAAGTGTGTAAATACACGGTGCCTCATTGTTTTGGTGGCCATTTTGAAATATGACGCCCTCTAGAGGCAGGTTAAGCATGCCAAAAGGTGTTCAACTATTCCTTGGTGTGTTTTGGTGCGACTAAGTAGTCACGTAGTGCATGAATTTGGATCAAAAATTAAGATATATGTCAAAAAAGGGCATTAAGCGAATATTGGCCGCCATTTTGAAAAAGCGCCCTCATTCTTTAACCCAGGATGGGGATTTTTGCAGACAACCTGATTTTGATAGCTATATGTATAAGGTTTCCAAAAATAGTGGTCTCCAAAAATCCCCGGGGGGGGGGGGGGTGCAGGGTTTCGGTTATGGGCTCATGACCTAATACCTTTTTATTTTTGGCTATAGCTCAAAAACAAAGTCTCCTCTTTTTATTTCAGATTCTTGATCAGCACCGTTGAAAATACAATATATGTGAATTCTAGAAAATGTTATCGAGTAATTCGCTAACACGTCAAACCCCTTAAACAGTCATGTGCTATTTAAATTTATATTTTTATCCTGTATTTTCTCCTATTGGTCCAACAGTAACCTGTCCCAAGAAACAAAAGCGGCACAAGAACTTCATACCTCAAGAACCCCGGGGTGGGGTTTTGAGTTATGAAGCTTCATGAGGAGGAATAAGAATTTAAAAAAAAAGACAGATTTTTGTTTTCTTTTTGACGTCTGGCGGGGGGGTGCAAGTGTAGAAAAAAACCTCTAACTGGAGGGGGTAAATACCCCTTTTATAACCCCTCCCCCAGTGTTGTTTGCTTTAAAAGGTGATTTCTTGGGGGCAGGGCAAATATCTTCAACTGATGGGCTCACAGAAACCATTTGAAATCACTTTCAATGTCACTCGGGGTCATAATTAACACCCTTCATTATTATTAAATAATGTTAAAAGATGAGAAAACACCTAGTCACGTTTCATGAATGGGTGGGTATTCAATAAGGGCCTTTTACAGTTTCACCCTTTCTTCATGATTTGACGTCATTGCAAACTCATCATTAGCCCTGTTAGTTTATGAGTGTATGATTACAGATCGTGATAATTACATGTTTTGATTCAAAGAGGAATCGAATGTTGATCCCCACCTCGCCATGTTTTATCATCCAAGATTTGAAAGTGAATTTTGATGATCCCTCCTCAAGCTTTTGAATGAAGGCCACAAGACCCTAATACCCACGCCTATCCTTGAAAACAGGAGCACTGCGGAAAATAGCCCTGGAGCTAACACACATTTGTAACACATCTCAAGTACAAAAGGTTGAGTGATTAAATAATTATATTGCAACTGACCGGAACCCCTGAAACGTGATTCTTAGGCCGCATAGTGGTGCCTTAAGGAGAGGCGGGCCAAAACAAAGTTTGTACAGGGGTCAAATTTTTGTAATTGATCCAATCATGTTGAAAAGCACACCAATGTTATGTGTCCTGACCATAATGATTCCTAAAAAGTTATAGTTTGTATATGTACAGCCTAAAGTTTCAGAGTTATAGGCTAAACACAGCAAATCAATAATAAGGTCCATTTCGTTTGTACAGGGTCAATTGTTAAAGTTACTCCGATTTGGATAAAAAATGTGGCAATATATTGGTGGAGTTCAATCGGACTAAAGTCCGGAATAGTTTTTGACTGTCTTAAATGGCTTAGTTTTCCGATGTAGGGGGCACAGAGGTCAACGTCCTTGCATTCAAGGGGCTTTGAGTTTTTACCCCCTACTTTCTTAAGCAAGCATTGAGACACTCAAAAAAACCTATTCCTTACTTTTATCCTATGATCTCCACCAATAAATTTGCATCCATTTATTAAAAAAATAAATATCCAAATACGGAGTACTTTAATCTTTTACCCGCCGTACAACGAAATGCCCCTTTATGATTGATTTTTGCTGTTTTTAGCCTAACTCGAAACTTTAGGCGAAGAAATGTTTCTTGGACAAAAAAGTTAAATTTCTAATTTACGTATAGGAGCAAATAGCGATTCATCCTATGTTTTTATATTGAATATAAGCAAATCAAATCAATTTTTTCGCTCTTTTATGACGTTTCGTAGCTAATAAAGGGTAGAAATTCTATTGAATGTCTGATCTATATTAAATTACTATTATGACAAAATATTTGGGTGCTTAAAATCTCTCGTTGCACCTTAACGGTGAACCTAATCGAGTGCTTATTTTCTTACCGCACTGCTAGGATGATTGTGAGCTGTACGTGTAAAAACTATAAAAATTTCTACCCGGTAAGGCTATTATGAGGTGTTCATTAGTCAAAAAAACATTTCATAATAGCAATATAATAAGACAGTGCTTATAGAGCATTTACACCGAAGTCTCAAGTAGGATAAATACTAAAATGTGTTACATAAAGGGGGGGCCTAGGAAACAAGCATGACGTAATCAAGTACAGTACAGCACCAAATGCTTTAGTAAATAGATGAGTTTTTTTAAGAGTTTTTTAAACTAAACCAAAGTCTGCGATTTGTTCCAAAGCACCGTTTTTTCACATGTAAGGTACGCATTGATTTGATTGTGTGGGGTTGTGCACCGTTTGGCTAGGGTTCACACTATGCGAAGTAGAAAACCAGGCCTAGGAGTTTTTGCCGATATCATGTGTCCTGGACTTTTGCTTGGTTTTATTGCAAATATGTAATGTACGTGTTTTTTTGTTTTTATGGATTCAACGGTCACCATCGCATCACATCGCATTACGTTTTATGCCTTTTGTTTTTTCTTTAAAAAGAATAAAAAAACTTTTCCCCACCCCTTTTTCGTTGTTTTTTTAACTACGCTATTATTTCGGCGCACTAAAATCTCTTTGGGTTCTTAGTCTTTTTTTACGGTTTTCCGAACCGTTGTTTTGGAAGTTTATTCTGAACGCGATGCCTTCAAACGCTGATATGCATTGAGTGAGCTGTGTTTTCTTTTACACGTATTTACGCCTACTCCTCCCCTTTGCCTATCCCATACCCTTCACGCTGGTTTTTTCATTTCCCACCTCCCCTGTTCGTTTTGTACCCCCGTGAGAAGGAAAACCTGGTTGTTGATGCTGTGCGGTCAAGTTTTTAATTGTACTTCTTTCAAATTACATCCTTAGGCTTAGATCAACTATTCAGTATTTTGTTTTCTCAGGAATTGTATGGGACAGTTTGTCACGGTTAGGTTTATTTAGTTTGCGCAAATTTTTCAAGTCTCATTATTTCTTTTGCTTTCCTTTTTCCCGGTTATTTTTTCGGGTGAGGAGATGCCGCGGGATGGGGTACGGTATTCGGTGCTATTAAGTCAATTATGGCACATCATTATGATTATTTTGATTGTTAAAATCAGGAAACGTAAAAAAAATATCAAAAAAGATTGGGGTATGTCTGGTCACGTATTCGTACCCTAACATGCTTCTACAAACCGATAAAGTCAAACGAGCCTATTAAGGCAAAATCGGTTATTTTAGTCATACATGTATTTCTACCCACGGACATTCTAACAAACAAATAATTGAATGGGGATCGTTTTCCTGAAAATATTTCTGCATGTTGTCATTCACTCTTAAACACTTAAGTGACCACAGGGGGCGGGGTGCCTAGGGAACCCCCAAAATTTGTTTTCGCCCTGGCCGCTTACGGTGCGCTTTTTGCGCCGAAATGTTTGTAATTTTGTACTGACTTTTAATGACGCGTCTTTTATTACAAAATATTTTAAAATCGGCCAAGCCTAGCCGTTAATGAGTTAATTAGTGGGCGGTCCCATGGAACCACCCCCTTGGGCACTAACGGAAGTCATTTGAGAATATTTTAAAAATAGAATAAGAACCGAGACACCAAAGACAATTTTTTTGCTGATATAAGTTCACACATACATGTAAGTAAACAATTATTAGTATACATTTAAAAATAATTTTAACCCTTTATGGCTGAAAACAAACAATTTTATCATGTACGTTGCCAAACCGGTACTGTACAAACTCTATGGGCAAAAGACGTTGTATTTGACCACACCCGTCAAAAATACAGGTTCCCTAAAACTGCTGGTTTTGTTGTTAAATATAAGTAATTGGGTCTTCTAGAGTATCAACATAAAATAAGTTTTTACAATGTTTGTATGTAAACACAAGGCTCATTTGAAGTTTACCGTTCTTTTGACCAATTTTCGCGTATGTTTTGAAAACAAATGTTTTGCCATAATTTGGCACCCAAATACAAATCTCATTTTTTTATTGTGATTTGGGGTTGTTCTTCTGACCTGTCACATGTGGTATAAATTTTGTGCAAAAAATGCCCTCGGGAAATGGTTTCCTTAGGGGGGGGTCCCATGAAACCCCCCCCCCTTGGGCCACCAACGGGAGTTAGGGAAAACCCCTTGGTCACTGTAGCTATCCCAGCAAATTTTCAATTTTTGGCTATCTCGGGTCATAGCGGGCTTGCTTGAATGAAGTCACCCCTTTCCACTTTTCGTGGCCCAGTGTAAGTTCTCTTTTCAATTTCCTCAATGTGTTAAACTTTTAAGTTGCCTTCCAAGGTTTTTTCAAAAAACATTTTTATTGCGCTCATGATTCATCACCTCAGCTACATTCTTATTTGGTTTCAAACAATTTAATATGCATTGGCGAGTTTATAATTGCCTTGGAATTGTTTTCATCCGTGTTTTTGTTTTTTAAATTGGTTAAAAATTATGGCTTTCATTTCGAGCGTTTTTGTTTTTAAATGTAATTTAGTTGTTAGGGTTCTATCGCGTTATGGGTGGCTGAAGTGATATGTCATATCTGGACTCAAAAAATGATTCTCAGTTTACCGTTGGCTAGTCTCGTTATGTCCTGGAAGTGTGGGATAATCACTGCAATTTTTTTTTCTTTTGGTTTTCTATTAAGTCCCAGAGCTTCAGTGTAGGCTCCTCCAACCTAATATCCTAGCAAATTTGGTCATTGTAGACCAGTTAACATCCCTACGTCACTTTTGTTTTGTTGCCCTCGATCCATTCCTGTGAATCGTTATGGCCCATATATTAGATCTCTAACAGATACATTTTGCCCAGTGTGTAACAAGCAGGCCGTCCTATGCCAAAGTACCCAGCTCCATGGTTACAAACATTGCTGTTACTTGTCTCCTGGGTTTAAGACATTTCTAATTCGGTTCGGTTAAATTGTACACGTTTTTTCCATTTAATTTTAAAAACCGTCCAATTTGTGTCATTGACTGTTAATGACCACTTAGCAATTTTGGGCGCTTTGGGGTATTCCTCCGCGTGGCCTGTGCGACGTAAGTCTGACTTGCACTGTACAACTCATTCCGCCCTGTAGGTTTAACACCCTTAAAAATATGTGTTACACTTGACCATTGGTAGAATTTCATAATCCAAGGGCGCTGGTTGAAGTAGGTTTATGGCCACATCCCATTTGGCGTGTTTCTTTCCCCTTTTTGGTTCTTTTCACATATCTCTACTCAAAGCGTGCATGGCTCGGTTATTGATATGCTTAAAACAAACAGGGAAGGACATTCAGTTGATGGTGGGTGGATGGTACCATTAAATGGGTGCCAAATATTAATCCATCAACCTACTTAGTCATCCATAAGTGCAATTTCAATAATTATAGCATTACTAGGGTACATAGCAATATTAGGTATGATTTTTAGGAATGTGTTGAAGTGTAGGTTTTAAATTCACATGCAGTGACCAATGAAGTTAATCGTAGGCCTACACAGCTATATAAGTGCAAAGTAGTGAACGCATATCATGAGGGTGCGTGATCTCTCGAATAAACTTACATATGAATGATTTATGAACATAGGAATTAAACTTATACGACAGACATACAAGGACAATAAAAAAAGATATGTGTGTTATGTAGGAAAATAGAATGGGCAGGTTTTTCCAGCAATGGCCGCAAACCATGTTAATCGCTTTGGCACGACCATGTAATTATTTACCTTATTCAACTCGCAAATAAATACGACACATGTCTGCGTGAAGGGCTTTGCGCTCAACGCTACATATTTTTGGGTCGGATAGACCTATTTTTAATTGTTTGGTAAGGGATGGGAAAGTGTCTGTCATGATTATGTCATCAACATCAAACATTTGGTTCACACGGGAACGTTCATCATAGAAAATGCATATTACCCCAGTCGTGTCCACATAGCTCTCCAACCTTGTCACTCCGTCAATTTTTGCTGGTCGTTCCACATTTCATTTTTGCTTGTTTTCTTTGTCTTCGGGGGGGGGGGGGGTTAGGCCAGTTCTGCAGTAGACTGTCAGTAACTTGGTTGGCGTGTGATGATGCCTTCTATTTCTTATAACAAATAGCCACGTCAGGCTTCTTTAATGAATAGATGAACTTCAGCTGAGGATATTATTTAATTTTGGAGATATATCATAAAAGTGAATTTTGTCAAAATAGTAAATGCAATTCAAATGATAAAATATCCTCAATGACTTCTTTCAGATAAAAATTTTAAATTTTTGGTTCGCTGTTGGTGAGTATACAGATAACATACATGTTCATTTTATGATGGCATTCGCAAAGCTAAAATCAAGTTTTTCCAGCTTTATATTCATACAATACACTTGAGTCTAGCAGCAGTTTACCCAGGCAGGCCTGGGTCGATTTCCCAGCCGTGCTTCTTACATGTATGCCATATTGTTCACCTCTAGGCAGGGTTACCCAGGGGGGCTACGAAATTTTCCTTGCGTTTGTTTCACAGAAATATGCATCTAATCCTAGGATATGACCATACAAACATCTATTACCAATATATTGTACACCTCCAGGGCACGGTTACCCGGGGGGTGGGGGGGCCTACGTAATTTGGGCGTGCTATGTCTCGCGTGGTAAATACACAAAATTGCATCTAATCCTAGTATATGACTTATACAAAGGTTAGTAGGAGTGTGTAGACCTTTCAGCTAATGAGTTTGGAATAAACTCTCTCCTCAGTGGATTGAACTGTACTGCAAATTTTGGGAGTCCATATCTCCTTTCTTGTCTGGGGGCATCCCAGGATGTATCGAGGATTTCCTTTTTTTTTTGGGGGGGGGTTTTGTCGAAAGTGAATTTTTTTTTTTTTAAGATGTAGACCTTTTAGACTATGGGTTTGATTGCCGCGAAAGTCTTAAATGCTTACTTACCGAAGTAAGGGAACACAGGTAAGCCCATTGAATGCAATGGGGTTGACCTTTGGTGTCCCCTATATTGGGAACTAAGCCTTTAAGACGTCAAACTATTCTTATTTTTTATCGCATAGCTCCATCTATCCTGCACCGTTTTTTTATCCAAATCGGAGTGAGCTTTAAAATTTAACCCCTGTACAACTGAAAATAATCTACTTTTATTGATTTTTTGCTGTTTTAGCCTTTAACGCCAAAAACTTTCAGCCGCATTAGTACATACTATACCTTTTTGAATCCTTATGATCAACTATTAACTTGGTATACACGTTTCACATATTGGATCGAATGTCAAAATTTGACCCCTGTTATTGACCTTTAACTCCCGACAACCAATTTCCCACCCCCTCCGATAACTCAACTTTATTTTGTACATGTTGACACCTTTTACCTCCTAATATTAACATTACAAGCTTCTTTAAAATTTTTTTCACGATTTGCTTAAAAAGAATGTTTAGTTTTGGGTTACTATATTGGGATTTCTTCGCTTGAAACCAATACCTTTTAGTAAAATGGTAGCTTCTTCAGAACAATTTTTTGACACTCCCGGTAAAATTTGGGGTGGGGGTGGGATGGCTTTAACAATACAGTTATCGAAAAGGAGTTTTCATGCATTACTGCCCTACCTTTTAGGAGTGACATTGACACATCCCATTTTCTACAAAAAATTCTTTGGAGGATTGGGACTTGTATCGAGCACTAGAACACTTTTACACCAAAAAATGTGATAATAGCCACCAGAAGGGCCCTAGTTCTAATAGAGGAGGAAGCACATGGACCCAGGTCACACATCGTCGTTTTACCCCTCACAAGAAAACAGTTTGATACCTTTGGTAGTTAGTATGGACTCTCTATGTCAACTTTAGGTAGTAGTACTCTCAATCAATGGGCCAATTATAAGATTACCTGGGGTCACACTTTAAATGCTCCAATCAGTGTTGAAATTTATTCCTTATTGTCCGGCTACTCATAATGTTCCAAAAATGTCTAGTTTGTACCACTATGACCATTGGTTTGTAATTTATAGGAATAAAAATGGCTAAAATGTAAAAAAAAAGTCAATTTCTATTTTGTACCGGTCTCCAAAATCACAAGGTTGCTCCAATTTGGTCAAAATGACAAGAAGTTGTTCACTCGGTTATGTTGGTCAAAAAAAAAGGAAAATTTGTAACATCTGCAATGCATAGTTATCATGTTATCGCAATAGCTCCTAGGGCAACATAATCCATGTGTTTACTTTCTTGACCCTATCTCCGTAAGTAAACCTTTAACATAATCAAAACTATACTTTTTGGGGTCCTCGTACCCTCAGGCAATAATTTGTAAGTAGTTAAATATCATCCGATTAACTTTCATGTTTGGTCCCTGTACAAATTCAATTGACTAACATATTTTACCATTTTAGTCAGTTTACTCTGTATACCCCGAAACTAATGGCGTAGTGATAACAAACATACATTTTTGGAACCTTAGATTAGATTGACCAATATGGTATTTTTCAACATGATTCGGGCATTTTAAAAGTTTGACCCGGTAAACTTAAATGACCCCTATTGAAAAGTGATACCACAATTTGAAGTACTACTACCTCTATAGCATTGATGTGGAGGGTCCATACAAACTATATACCAAAGGTGTTAAACCCTTTCTGTAGTGGGGGTAAAACGGATCTTAAGTAAGGCCCCTATGGATTCTGCTCCTGCTCTATAAGTCGAAATCTGTTGGTCGTTTTTCCGCCTTTTTCGGGTAAATCCGCATGAATTGACATTATAAAAAGGAAAATGAACTGGTGCATTTTCATAATAGGACGACTTAAATAATTTTTCAAAACTTAATTTAAAAAAAGAAAAATTGACTTTTACATGTAAAACCCTCGCCTGAACTTAATAAGCCTAAAACAGTTTTTTGTGTTGTGTTAAATCAAAATTAATTTTATAATAAAATGACTCCGAGTAGGGCTTAGGGAGTAGGGCACGGCCTTAGGTTGCACAAAGAAACCCAGAAAATCGTCAAAGAAGTTGTGAATAAATTTCTCTGTAAACCATTTAGACGAGCTCACGACCACCTTAGTTATGCGTTAATTTATAACATTAACGTTATTTATGTAACGTTATTTAAGGTAAATGTTCTCTATGATAGTAGCATATAAATGTTACTATTAAAACAAACAAATGTTCGAGTGAAAATGAGGATATATATAGTTGCATCTGGCCATACTTAGGCGGAGAAAGTGGGGCTGGGGGTTATGGCGTCCATAAGCATACCTCGAAAAGCTTCGACCACCTCTGTTCCTAAAATTGTGAAGGCGTCACGATGGAACGAGGGGTTGTTAGGGTGCACACCATACTTACACTACTGGCGGCCACTTCCGGCAAAATTTTATAACATTAATTGTCCGTACTTTCACGAGGAAAACTCCGAGTTATTTATACGTATTCGAGCACATTTTCGCATAAATTTGGTCTCTGTCGATTTTTTTTTGTTTTGGGGGGGGGGGGGCGGGGGGGGAAAGTGTACATGATATTCCTGAAAGAAAATGTGTTGATTTAAGCTTATTTTTATTACTGGCGGATTAACAAACGCGTGCATTTCCTGGTTTCGGGCGAAAATTTTAGTAGCGAATATACTACCCTCTGAGAAATCGCTAAATATTGCACAAATTTATACGGAAAAGTTGTGATCAATGTTGGATATGTTCCTAGGCCTAGCTACCTTTTTTGCACATTGAAAACACTGAATACAAAATTTATATTAGACGGAACTCAGTTTCCCTATTTTATATTTATGTACATCGCATCATCCTGATATATATAGACCAATAGCACCATTCTATTCTTACGTAATCATGTCCGGTCTCAGGAAATCCGGAGCATGTTTCTCCATCTTTTTCGCCAAATTTCCCAAACTTTTCAAAGATTCTGCTCCCTTTCCACCTCTTACACTCTAAGAAGAAAAGGTGCTAAAGAGGTTCTAAACTTGTCCTCTTAGGAACCTTTTGTGGTTCTCAAATTTTAAGAACCGTTTTTGAGGGTTCCATTCTTTAGCGTTCCATATGAGGACAAAAAAGGTTCTAAGGCGCATTTTTGTTTAGAGTGTTTGCTTGGTTTATTGTTTGTTTGCCTTTGGTATATTATTTCCTATTTTGGACGAATTGTTTCATTTGAAAGGCCTAATTGAAATCCTTGAAACTAAAAATTCATTATCAGTTTCACGACTTGAAATATTCCATAAATGTCAATCTTAATATAGGCCAACTGTTAATAGATTTAACTATCGTTTCTAAGAAAAACGATGGTTTGAAGTAATACATGCATGTACATTGTTTCAGAACACATACGGAAACATTAGATCGGAGCCAGCATTTTTTTTTCAGGGGATGGGGGATTTGGCAAGAGTGGGTTTTTTGCCGTGGTGGGGTGGGAGATTGGGTCAAAGTGGACTTTTGCCAATAAACATCAGCCTTATTTTTACCAAAATCTCATTGAAATCCATATTTAATTGCTCGTTACGATCGCAAACGGCATGTTATGACCTTTTATAAACTTTTGGAATATGTGGGGGAGGTTCGGACGCTTCTATCGCCGCTCACCCAAAGGTCCCACTTTGAATCTTATTCATTAGCCTTATCTCGCTTGCAAATGATATAGCGAAAAACCTTTAGGTTGACGAAGTCATTTAAACGAACTTCTGTTGGTTTGTCCGGCTTCCCCTTCCCCCTACCAGAAACATTAACCTGAAATACACAAATTTTGGTGTATATGTGATTTTGCTTCACTGCCGAAACTCCTCAATTGTTCAGGGTCAACACCGCGGACCAATCAATAAGGGAAACCACTTGCATGGTTGTTACGCCTCGCAGATCGGTAAAAATGCAGATTTTTGGGTTTCATGCACTTTGAGAAACGAAGCATTTTCTCGGTCGAAATTCAACCAAAACACTTCAAAATGCTCACCGTACTTGAAAAATATTATAGGATACATATTGTGAAGAAAAAAGTACAGTATAATATACGTATAAAATGTTATAAAGATAGCACCTAAAATCACAAAAATATGTAAAAATCTGAAAATATCGACCTGTTAATACTTATATCAAATAGATTGTCAGTTTTGTTACTGTTATAGTTTGGTAGATTCATTGGCTAAATTACTAAAAAGAAACGAAATCGATAGCTCTTCAGTTGTTAACTTTATAGCTATTTTTCTGTAAATACGCGCATACCTAATTTCGTATGCATATTCTATGCAAATTAGCCTATATCTATTGTTCTACATGAGCAAATTTATTGCAGATTTTATTTCCAATAACTTCAAACACTATATTTTCGATATAACACAAAATTTTGATGTTGTGGGCATATTGCCGCTTTTTTGTTAAATAAGCCTCTTTTCAGGGCCGTCCCGCTTGCCTACTGTCTTTGCCCTTACACCTCCGTCATTTACCACGGAGCTTTCCCGCCTATATTTACCGCCGGTGCCATCTCCTGGTTCTGAGGGGCCTGATAGCCCTGGTATAGGGGGTAGCGGCTGGCTGAGCGCCCATCGTGGATGGGGGTGTCGCTTCCTTTCCTTCCCTGCTTGCCCTGAGCGCTTGAGCGCCCGGTCTTAGTTGCTGAGGTGCACTTTATCCGCTCTTGTTCTTGAGCTTGGAGGGAAGCCCATTGACCTCCGAAAAGGTTTTTTCCAGTAGGCAGTGGCACCTCCAACATATCACGAGAATCCGTGAAATTTAGGGCCTTTGCGACCAGTTGACGTCTTAAATGACTTCACCGAATTGGCCAATTATAGCGACCATCTTAAAAATTAAATGATGGAACCATTGGATGAAATTTATAAGACCACCAAAGGGTTCCTTGGTATCAAAAACATAGGTATAGACACTTGAATCTTGCCTCCAGGTGCTGTAGAAGAAGAATTATGGCCAAAAAAACGATTATTTTGGCGGCCATTTTGGAATTCAATATGGCGGCCAGCAGGGGGCGTAATATTTTTGGGTCTATTTTTTACCTGCAAAACAACTTATGATCACTGAAAGTTCCTGGGTATGAAAAACATAGATATAGACACCTGAACTTTAATCAGAACTGCTACAGAACTGGAAATATGGCTAAAAATGGCAAATTTGACAGCCACTTTGAAATTTCATGCGGCCATCTTGAAATTCAATATGGCAGCCTCAAAATAAAATTCTGAGATCACCAAGAGGTTCATTGGTGTCAAAAACATAGGTTTAGACCCCTCAAATTTGGTTTTAGTTGCTGTAGAATTAAAGATATGTCCAAAAAATTGTGATTTTGGCGGCTATTTTTGGAATTCAATATGGCGGTCACCAGGGGGCGCAATATTTTTGGGTCTATTTTTTTCGAAACCTCTGATGCTATAGAAATCATGTACAAAGTTTCATGCTTTCTTCAAAAATTGAACTATTCTGGCAGAAAATCCCCCTTAACTGCTCAACTATATCGTGTCATTAAGATAAGGTACATCAAACATTTAAACAAATTTACAACCTTTACTTAGAAAAAGAAACATCGACATAAAGTAACAAAAAAAAAAGATCAACCATTATAATTGTGTGATGGATGAATTATTTTGAATCAATAACATGTCCTATATCAACATGCATGATTCGATTGTGTTAAGTTATACTTTTCAGTGAAAAGTGGCACAATTGGTATATTTCACCCTCTCTTAGACTAATTAGCCATATCTCTGGATTGCAACAACCAAATCAAATGCTGTAAACCGTATTCAAAAGCCAAGACTTCATTTATGATATGTAAAATCACTTCACTATTTTTTTTTACCTCCAATGAGGGTGCTTTTGCCTTGCACCATTTTTTTGTGGAGTTCAAGCATACCGAATTCCACGGCGCGTCTTTCTTGTGAAGCAGGGAACATAATTATCAACAAGAATATAGTTTAACACACTGGTCTGAAAGGAATCGCTACTATTATAATTAAGCTTTCTTTCCATACATTCTTTATTTCACAAAATAAATAAATCACTATAACTACACAATTGATCTATTATTAATAGGAAGACCATTTTGTCTTTCAACTTTTGTTTAGAAATATAATCTTTTGTTTTACCTTATATTATAATTATTTTCATTTTATTCGGATCACATTTTTTTCGAATTCTATTATACATAATATATAAATATATAACATGCATGAAAACGTTTGTATGAAAATATAGCAATATTCATGATTATTTTTTTATATTTTCTTAATTTCTTCCTTTTTAGTGGAGTCAAAGATTCTAGTTAAGGCACTTTAAAATTGCCACTTAATTTTTCTAGTTTTTCGTGTGTACGTCATGTAAATTTTTTTCTATTTTATGCCATAGTCACACAATTTTAATTTTTGTACTTACCAAATCTAAACCTAATTCTTAAACGCAATTAAAATAACACTTTTGAACTACAGTTACTAAAACAAGGAGCCAATCCCTGAATGAATTTTAAAAAAGTACAAAAAATGTGTTATAGCACACGGAACCCGTTTACAGTTCTATGTAATGGCTATTTAAGAGCGCGTGTGGTCCAGTGGATAGAGCATTCGGCTCGTGATACGAATGTCGTGGGGAGTCCCACTGTTGCCAACGCGTTGTGTCCTTGGGCAAGACACTTATCTCGATTGCCTCTCTCCACCCAGGTGCTAAATGGGGAGCTGCTAGGGATATTGTCCATTGAGCGCCGCCCAAAGGTATGAGTATGCCTTGGATATGTATGGCAGCTGACGTATTCCAAAGGTAGCGGTAATAATTATAAAGCGCTTTGATACACGTGAAAAGCGCTATATAAATGCTGCAATTATTATTATTATTCTGAACATACGATTACGAACCAAAAATCGCTATTCCGAGAAAGAATTGAGCAAGAACAAAACGATGTGACTCGCTATAAAGAAAAACCCGGACGTCATATGCACTTGTGCACCAAATGGTTTTGTCAACACAGATATCTATTTAGAAGTATTTGGGCGTATTTTCCAAAAATGCCACAAGACCGCACTTTTAAAAGTGAATCCAGCTAAATCTTTTGGAAGAGTGAATTCTTTGAGTCGTCGACCTTGCATATTTTTTCGGAATAAACTTTCGAAATAGTGAACCTCTGGAATGATATTATATACAAAACACAACAGAACAAGACGTGTCAATTAATGGATGTACGCTTATGGTGACAATTTGAACAAATTAAACTAAATTGTAAAACCGTGCGACGGTGACGAGTTTAAATGAGATGTTACAAGCATTAATTTAGATTCTAAACGTCATATTCAATTTCTAAACAGTGCATAGGTTTCGCTATAAACACGAAGCTAAACACATCCGCGCATGTTGAAACTAAGTATTACCTACAGTCTTACACGCAAAGCAACGCACCTGTATTTAACGTGATTGTAGGCCTATCACGTGTTTGGACGCACGTGTATCGCTTAGTATTTAGAACCTAAACATTACGTTTAGAAATGATTTAAAACTAACTTAGAGCAATTCTTGTTAAAATGCCTTATTTAAATGCGTCGCGTCGCACAATTTTACAATAAAATGGTCGGGGTGAGATTTGACCAGTAAGTTACATCATGTGCAGTCGCTATAATTTACTCGGCGAGAATCTCAGTTGTCGACTACGTTCATGATCATGTTTTGTGTATTAGGAGTCGTGTGCACGAGCCTTATTCCTTGTAAACAAAACGCCATTCTGCCCGATGTTTGCATCGCATGGGTGCATAGCTATAAGATTTGATCAAAAATGGAAAGGTTTGTGGTTCGATCCCTGTCAATCCTTTACTTAATTTGGTTGTTATCATGACTAGAATTAGGGAAGCAATAACAACTCTTTTTTTTTTTTTTTTTTTTGGGGGGAGTTTGGTTACATGCACGCGCGACAAAGCTACGAAACGAGTGAGCGACTGTAAGAAAATGCAGCGATATTTCATGGTCCCAAAATGTCAAGCTCTGCATGGATACTATTAAGATCGGCAAAAACGGTTTGATTTCTCGATTTCCTGAGGAAGAGACCAATCTTTACTACAACCAGAAATATCGAATATATGAATGCGCTTTTAATTACACATGCATTTTGCAGAATTGCAACTCGAAATTCACACAAATCCTTTCATAACCAATGTTTTATCCTTAATAAAATATAGGGAAGCATACAAAATAAAACCGAAAAGCAGTGTAACGGTTTCAATGGCTCCAAACTTAAAAAACGGAAGTCTCGTTCCGAATCTAATTCAGAAAAAAGGTGTGTGATCCGTTCAACATTTTCAGACGTTGTCTCACTCGTCACGGCAGTATTATGAGCATATCACCAAAACTTTACGAATATTATTTATCGTGGTCAACAAAATTGGCATGGGTGTGTGTGAGATAGTGTGCATGGTCGAGCATATCCGGGGATTTTTTACATAACATCAAGAGAAGCAAACCTTTCCCCTTCTCACATTTTACTTTGGTAATGAGAAAATATGAACTTTCTTCTATTAAAATCAGAAGTGTCATTTTAATCAAGATCGCCAATCGTATCACACACTTTTATAGGGTTATAAATGGGAATACCATTCTAGAAGTTTCGGGAAGGATGGTTTGAAGATGTGTTTCTATAGTTTGAAGGGTGCTGAATCAATTTTTGGGTCCAACCTCTGGGAAAGTCGGGAAACTTGTAAAATAAGGGAGTAAATTTAGGTACAGGGGTAAATTTGAAATCAAGTCAAAATTTGTGTTTAAAGTACACCAATGTTTTATCTGTATTGTAAGGATTTCAAACAGAATAGTCTTTTAAAAAATGACAACCATCGCTTAGCGAGGATGTTAGTACTTAATCTTTGGGGGGGGGGGTTTTTTTTAGTGAACATTTAATTGAGATCATAGGAACCCTCTCGTAGTATTAGAGAGATGATTATAACACAGTTATATTTCAGGCATCAACCATACTTCAGCATTCAAACCTTAATTTTTGAAATACCACAGGTTTGGAAATGCCAGGACTTTCAATCAGATAGATTCTAATATTTTAACCACGGTCCATTGCACCGGTTACAAAATTCACTTAAGGAAAAACAAGTTTTCAAAACAATGCGTGACACTATGAGGCAATGAAGGATCAATCATGTGGCAGTTCAATAGCTTCATTCACAAGTGTATGTAGAAACACCCCTGAGTGTGTGTATAATATAATGATACCAAGAATACCACAGATCGTTCATGTCAATGCATGTATCAGTACAACCCACTGAACGGTGCCCTTGGTTGATGAGCATCTTGTAACGCATAGTGTGTGCTATCTGGGCATTGTTTACACATGATGGTACTTCAAAAACCATGGGTCATATCATCAATTACATGTTCAATGAACTGGGAAGTTACCCACTGTGATGGGTGCGCTGTCATCCAATCAAAGTTTTGTTTCTGCTGCGTAGGAAATGTAATGAATTTCCTAAGTAGGCATATACATGTCCTTAATTCTTAAAATATTTGGAACCAGAGGACTTTGCACTGCTTACATGAGACAACCACCAAACTCTGTGCATGGCTGTGATATTCTGCCAATAATTTGCTGCGATAAACATATTGCAGGGTAACTTGCAATTGTAGTGGCTTTTATTCTATTCCGATTTATACCATCTTCGATGGAAAAATAAGTACATTGGTGTAAGGTTCGGAACTTTAGTTACACGGCTACCAGCCCTGATTAGGTTCAAGGTATCCGGGGGCACAAAATATTATCCAATGCTCAGAACTGGTGTCAAATTATTTCTCTGGTCATACTGAAGCAGGAATGCATTTTGATTTGGGTGATAGCTTGTATCCAATTTGGGTCAAGTTTTGGTGACCCCTAACAACTACTATTGTAAACCTTTGTTACATTTTGCCCACTAATTCCAAACCAATACCAAACTTGTAAAATTTGGCAAGACGGACAATGTGACACCAGTTTCAACAAAATAGGAGCACTCAGTAAGGTTTTAACCCCCATTATGACCTTGAACCTTAATACGGTTTGACCATTTACTAAAGTCAAACAGACAAACTATACTTTTTTAATCCTTATCATGAGACAACTACAGTGGTGCAACTTGAACCATTTGGACTTGTTGAATTTACCCTGTACTAATTTACCCTTATTTTACAAAGTTTCTCACATTTCCCAGAGATTAGACCAAAAATTCTGATTTATACCTTCAAACCTCCTTCCCTCCCCAAACTTCTAGAATAGGATTCTCTTAACCCTACTATTTAAACTCAATCACCTTTTAGCTTACAATTAAAACCAAGGGAGGGTAAAAGAGTATATTTATTACACACTTTTGTTAATCTAGTAAGAACTTATATTCATGTAAACTTTTGTATAAGAGTACCCTGTTTTATTCATGATTTGGTGTCACTACATTGGCGTTATCCATATCCATGTTTGTATACAAAATACGTTGAATGCGATTATTGATAGCTCTATTACATAATTTATCTTTTCCTAATGGACAAGAATGCGCAGGCCCCTATTTACAAAAAACCCGCATTCCGAGTCATTACTAAATTTCGTATTTTTGTCTTATGACAGATCCGGGGTTCCAAAACCACTATGGTCCGTTCATGCTTCACTGCATCTGCGTTGCGGTGCAAGAATTGCAGTCTCTACCACAGGATACCGCAATGAAATATTTTTTCATTTCATTCACCAGGCTTTGCGGTGCGGTTGCATTTAATGTTCTTTCATAAGTCACTACATCTGCGTTGCTGCGAATTGCATTGGCCGATCTGTTTAAATTTCCATTTGCAATACGTGGCGCATGGCGTTGCGTTGCGGCAGAAATTGATCGATAGTTGGCAACGCCACACACATGCAGCGAGTATAACGGAGTTAAGTAAGTTGTTGAATGACAGATCGATGTCTTGGCAACGCAATTCAACGCAACGATAATGCCGCAGTCCAGTGACTTGTATTTCTCATCATGCAAATATGTTTATGGCAAGCCCAACGGACTCAACGTAATGCTGTGCGAGAACTAATTAACAACGCGTCGAGGGCAAAAACACTTGAATGTCCGATTACTTTTGTACACGTGCTTGTCCTTATATAGACTACGCATACATCATCAAAATAATACAATAATGTAAATTAAATTACTCCTCGATTTGGTTTTCCAAATGCGCTGCTGCAATTCAACGCTTGCCAATTTCATTGCGCAAATTTGCAAAACGCGTTGCAGATATCGTTTGTCGAGAAATTACTGGGGCTTCATAAAATGGTCATGCAAAACTACCCCCTCCCCCGACCGCACCAACACTCATACTGAGGAGACAATGCAAGTGTAACGGTCAATCTCGTACTCTACAATATTGATTGCTGTCGTTGCCTACCAACTCGATATTTGTCACTATGTTTCCATCAATGCACACTCAATGGTGGTAAATTTGAAGATACCAGCCCGAAATTTTGCAATATTTCTTTCATTTTGCCCGCAAAGTGCGTCACATGCAAAAGGGGCCCTTGTCCATATTAATCATTTTTCCCATGCCTCATAGCCTAAGAAAGATCGAAGTTACTTTTAAAGATAATTGCTGTTCTATCTCTTCTAAAGGGAATATGGACGTTTTGATAACTGTTATAACACACAAAGCGCGGAAATGAACATAGCCTATACAAAAACACTATATTACAACATTGTGTGTTGCATTTTAACTCTATTGTTCTATTGAGAATATCTTAACACTACGAAAGTTAAACTTAATATTTAGGTACGTCACTTTTTGTAATTACCACTGGAAAATGTCTTCAATATTAAAGCCTTTTGAGTTTGACGTTGCATACGCATTCGGGTGTTCAAGTGGGAATATGTCCTTCCGGTTCAGATAGAAATCGGAAGGGCATTAAATGAGCCAGGTCAAAGCAGCCTACCAGTGTAGGGCACAACCGCATTTAAGAAAACCTACCAAACTTGTGAATCCCCCATGAGAGAGTGGTCTTGGCTACCATGCAATAATACACGAAAGAACAGCGACTTTTTAGACGACGTTACTGGATATTGAAGATGAAATTGGTGATGCAATCATTAAACAATGGAAAACACAATGGGTAGGACACCTTCACTAATATACGAACGGACCTTAAAGTGATGGTCAGAATGATCCGCCATTACTGGGGGGCCTCCAACCCAAAACCTACCCAAATCGTTGTACGTCTTGTACCACGCTTGAGTAAAGTATATTCCAAAGCACACTTAATCGCACATTTGGGTGAATTCAAGCATATGCACCCCACTTGGCTGCCATTGATGTGTTGGAATGTGCGAAATCGGATTCGTGTATAGGACTCGAACCGTTCGTGAATACAGGTGTCCATATATTACAGTGTCCTGTGACTGAGGCCTACCCCATCTGTTTTTCCTTAAAAATGTATTCTCCATGATGCTGTATGCATCATTTGTTCATCAGCACGGTACCCAAATTGGCCTCGTCCACAAAAGTCCTGTTTATTCCGTTAATGTTGCTATGGTAGCTTGGACATTCTCTCATGGGGGACACTCAGTTTTTCTTGACACACCGACACAAGCTTGCAAGTGTTTCTTCACCATCACATCTTGACATTTTTTGGGCAGCTGTGCATTGCAGATAATCATCTACCCACGAAGGGGAATGCCATTCAAGTTATACTGGGATCGCCGCGCACCGAATGTGGCTTATACTCAGCCCCGCCAAAAGTCGAACAGGCGCAGTAAAACTAATGAAGGCCTTATTAAGCCTACAACCATAGCCCTATATGATGGCGAAATCGTGCAATGAGCGAATTGGACGCTTACATGGGTATTATGAACCGATGCTGCCCATACTGTTTCAAAAGTAGCGGCCAACCTAACTTATGTACCTACCGAGTTTGACTGTTGTGGCGAATTAGTGGTGGGTGTAGGCGATATCTCCTACCGGTCCTCGTTTTCTTTGTGTCTTCGAGGTGAGCGTATGATTTTCCTCCTAGCCATCCTCATTAGTTCTGCTTTTTTAACACTTTCAGGGTCTCTGCCCTGTGGAACATTCGCTTTATCCTTGGAATTATTCAGAATTAACACCGTCTCTTCTTTGGCAATGGCGCCACCAGTTTGTTTATTCAAACCTGTATTAACAATGGTTATATTCTTTTTTCTACGAATTACTCTGATTATCTTCTTTTTGCGTATAACTTTCTTCTTTTTTGACGGAATTGATTGTAATGCGGCTAGTGAACCATTTAGTAAAGCCTCACGGTACGTCCGTAAAAAAGGCGTGTCTAGAAAGGTAGAGTTACTTGCTTTAGCTGTCCATGATGGGTAGTGGAAGAAAATGCGGCCATTCAGAGACCATTTCGAGAAAACTGCTTTCTCAGTAATGAATTTGTGACCGTATCTTAACATGCCTTCACTGGCGCCGTAATACTCGCATTCCTGGCGGAAATCTGGCTCGAAATAATGGTAGAGCGCTGTGTCATTAGGGTGTTTGCTGTGGAATGATCCAAATAATATAAAAATTATAAAAGATATTGAAAACGGAAACCCACATTTAAGGTACAGCTGTTGACTAAGACAAATATACCATAGAGGATAAACGAACCCCAGGGTTCATGTTATAGTGGTTCTTCTGTAGATGCCTCGTACTGGTACACACCACCATTAAACAAATTTGTGAATGCCACACCCCATAATGGCTGCTAAATAAATAAAAATTATGACAAATTAAATTAAAAGAAATTACAGGGATGCCAGTGGCATATTGCATGTGGGAAGGAAAAAGTTAAAATGGTCCAAAAATGGGCTGAAAATAGATAAAAGCGCGGAAATTTTGACTAACAAAGGGAACTTGGAATTCCTTCCATTTCAGGAAAACTGGACTGGCATCCCTGAAATTATTACATCTCAATTCGATTTTATTTTCTGTTGGAAATCACATCTCTCTAAATATCTATGAAAATCTTTAAAGGTGCGTGTTCCGATCGTCTTTGGGATCCCCCCTGATTTACCCGGAAGTAGTATCGATTTTGATATCAGATGAAAGGCCGTATTTTTCTCATTGTCGTCCTGAAATTTGAGCCCTCAAACTCATTTCATTCCCAAGATATAAACAAAAAACCGCCGTTTTAGTGGTTAACCATCAATATTGGCACAGTATTGAATAGGGCTTTGCAACATGCATTATTGCGTCTACCATCAAAACCGCAAGTTTGTTTCCCACGGTAATTGATGGGGTGTATGTGCAAGTGCCAGGCTCTCATATCAAGTAGAGAACACAATACACATAAATCGGAACAAGCACCTTAAATTCCATTTTTGTCCCTATTGGAAGCTCACCGTAGTAATGAACATAGTGCACAAATCTCAGGCGTAAATTAACCCTCTAAGGTCTTCCATGCACCCATCTTACATTGTATCTCTTATTGGCACATTACATGATATAATCTCTGAGTAAACCAATCAAAATAGCCTATAAGTCTGTTGTAATTCATGCATACCTCCATCAAAACAGGAGCTTTCCAACATTTTTACCGGCGGAAAATAATTATCGAATAGATCTCCCCCGCCCCCTTGGACCCACTGGATTTATATGGTTTTGGGTTACGGTTTTAAATGTTGCACAGCATATAAGAAATCTGGTATGGAAGATTTGAATTGTTATCTCTAAGACCAGTAATGAGCTAAGGTTGTAAACTAACGCAAACACCTAAAACCTAATTGATCTCGGGTCATGACCCGGAAGTATTTCTTACTTGCAGTGGTCTACCTCTACAAGACCGTAAACATCTATTTTATCACAAACGTCCAGAGCGAACAGCATCGTCATCCAACCAGTTGATAGCCACGTGTGGGCTTCTCGCCTAAAAGGGATAATAAGACAAGATACGCATTTTTATTTCTTTGTTACCCTTGTTAACTTTGCCAGCATGGCTACTTTCGTTACAGATTTGTTAAAAACAGAAAAAAAAAAAACTGCATAAAATACAACGAGTTTGCCACACGACGAGTTTAAGCACGCTGAATCTAAAAGTGGGCAAAATTATCATCGGCCGTGTGCGAAATTTCGGCGTGAGCGAAATCTTGACGTGTGCGAAACTCATTGCTAACTCCTCGTATTTGATTTTTTTTTATAAAATCGTCGTGTTTTATGTCCGCTGAGACGTGCCATAGCATTCATCAGGGTCTCCCCCCCCCTGCCCGGGAACATCGCTTTATTTATATAATATCCTTGGAATTATTCCGAATTAACAACCGTCTCTTCTTCTTTGGGCAATGGCGGCCACCCAGTTTTTGTTGATTCAAACCTGTAGTCACACTGGTTATATTCTTTTTTCTACGAATTACTCTGATTATCTTCTTTTTGCGTATAACTTTCTACTTTCTTCTATTTTTGACGGAATTGATTGTAATGATGAATGCTGCGGCCTAGTGACCATTATAGTAAAGCCTCACGGTACGATCCCGTAAAAAATGCGTGGTCATAGAGGTAGAGTTACTTGCTTTAGCTGTTCCCATGAGGGGTAGTGGAAGAAATCATGCGGGGCCATTCAGAGACCATTTCGAGAAAACTGCTTTCTCATTAATGAATTTTGACCGTAATCTTAACATGCCTTCACTGGCGCCGTAATACTCACATTCCTGGCGGAAAGCTGGCTCGAAATCATGGTAGAGCTCTGTTCAAAACAAAATTAGGGTGTTTGCTGTGGAAATTCATCCAAATAATATAAAAATTTATAAAAGATATGAAACGGAAACCACATATAAGGTCCATCGTTGACTAATACCATATACCTAGAGGATAACGAACCCCAGGGTTCATGTATAGTTGTTCTTTCTGTAGATGCCTCGAACTGTACACAAACCACCATTACACAATTTGTGATGCCACACCACCATAATGTCTGCTCATAAACTAAATTATGAAATGAAATAAAAAAGAATTACAACAAGGTAAAAAAAAAACTGGCCATGGCATATTGCATGTTGGGAAGGAAAAAAGTAAAATGGATCGTCCAAACATGTGCTGAAAAAAGATAAAAGTGCGGAATTTTGACTAACAAAGGGATGGAATTCCTTACTTCATTTCAGGCAACACTGGACTGGCATCCCCTGAATTATTAACATCTCAATTCGATCTATTTTCTTGTTGGAAATCACCTCTCTCTAATATCTATAAAATCTTTAAAGGTGCCTTGTTCCGATCGTCTTTGGGATCCCCCCCTGATTTACCACCCGTGAAGTAGTATCGATTTTGAATTCAGCTGAAAGGCCGATTTTTCTCATTGTCGGGGTCCTGAATTTTAGCCCTCAAACTTCATTTCCCTTTCCCAAGATATAAACAAAAAAACCGCCGTTTTATAAGTGGTTAACCATCATATTTGGCCCATTATTGAATAGTGCTTTGCACATGCATTATTGCGTCTACCACAAAAGAAAACCGCAAGTTTTTTTTTTCCCCCACTGTACTTGATGGGGTGTATGTGCAGTGCCAGGCTCCTCAATGTCAGTCCGAACGACAATAGACCTAATCGGAACAAGCACCTTAAAATTCCATTTTGGTCCCTATTGGAAAGCTCACCGTATAATGAACATAGTGCCACAAATCTCAGGCGTAACTTAAACCCTCTAAGGTCCTTCCATGCACCCCCTTACATTGATTGTAAATCTCTTATTGGCCCATTACATGATTAATTTCTGAGTCAACAATCAAAATAGCCTATAAGTCTGTTGTAATTCATGCATACCTCCAATCAAAACAGGAGCTTTTTCCAACATTTTTACCGGCGGAAAATAATTATCGAATAATTCTCCCTCCCCCGCCCCCTTGGACCCACTGGATTTATATGGTTTTGGGTTACGGTTTTCAAATGTTTGCATAGCCATATAAGAAATCTGGATGGAAGATTTTTGAATTATCCCTAAGACCAAGTAAAGACTAAAGGTTGTAAACTAACGCAAACACCTAAAACCTAATTGATCTCGGGTCATGACCCGGAAGTTATTTCTTACTTGCAGTGGTCTACCTCTACAAGACCGTAAACATCGTTTTATCCCAACGTCCAGAGCGAACAAGCATCGTCTCCCACCCAGTTGATAGCCACGTGTTGGGCTTCCTCGCCTAAAGGGAATAATAATACAAGATTCCACATGTTTGTATTTCTTGTTACCCTTGTTTAATTTGCCAGCATGTTCTTTCGTTACAGATTTGTTAAAAACAGAACAAAAACAAAAAAAAAACTGGCATAAAATACACGAAGTTTTGCCACACGACGAGTTTAAGCACCTGAATCTAAAAGTGGGCAAAATTATCATCGGCCGGGTGCGAAATTTCGTGCGTGATCGAAATCTATGACGTGTGCGAAACGCATTGCTAACTCCTTCGTATTTAATTTTTTTTTTATAAAACGTCGTGTTTTATGTCCGCTGAGACGTGCCATAGCATTCATCAAGGTGTCCATGTATTATGTTATACTGGAATGTTTGTAGCGTGTCCTCCCTCCACCACCATAGATTTTTGTTATCAATCAAGCCTTGACTGTGCTGTTTACTAATGTGAAGACCCTTTCCGGGGTAATCCTTGGTAAGGACATTACCTACGAGTCACAGTCCAACCTATTACGTTCAGTGGGAACGCAACACCACATTTAAAAGGTCAACTTTTTGAGGTTCGAACTTTGGTGTGGCCATGACTTCGTAGGTACGAGGATTCCGAGAACGATAATTTTTCGTGCGGCGGTTTTTCGTTTTGCAATTTTAATTATTAACACATGAGAGGACCAAGTAAGCCCCAAAGACTGCATAATGTATCTTTGTTTACAAATATTTATTTTTTCAATCGGACTTTCTCCACCGTCGATATAAGGCAAATTATCATGATCAAGCTGTCAAATTCCCGCAGAGTTTTGCAATTTTAGTATTTCCAATAGCGTATAAACAAACTCACACTAATATTTTTTGGTTGCCCATATGAAATTGCTATGTATTATTGCTAAGTAATATATTTCTCGTGATTTGGGTCGACTGTGGTAACCACCGTATGGCTTGAGTTTCGCGTTGAAAACCGCTACCCCCCACATTGACAGTATAATGGGTGGTAAACGGTTCCTGAATTGAATTCTTTTACTCTCAGTCTGCGAATGTCCTATTTTATGGAAATGCCAAGCGGACATAATCCGAGTTGCCACGCTCTTAATAAGGTCAAACTTCACGCTCTATTGGTCGAACTAGTCACGTTCTATATGTTCAAACATTTCACGTTTATTGGTCAAACATCCCGTTCCTAAAACTAAAATCGGTCAAACTCCACGTTTCTACTAATCGGTCAACTGTCCCCCCCCAAACGTCATACGCGTCACGACTCGATGTACAAATCTGACGACAATCTATTTCTTCAATTCTTTTATTACCTTCACGCTCTATAGGTCAAAACTCCAAACTTATAGGTCCAACTTCAACGTCACGTCGATGTACCAATCTGACGACGATCTATACTTCACGCTCTGTAGGTCGAACTTCACGCTCTATAGGTCCAACTTCACTGTCCACGGTCTGATTTACAAATCTGCGACAACCTTTCACACATGACGTCGATGTACAAAAATATGACGCCGATCTATTTTTGCAAATGTTTGGCGACTAGCTGTATAAGAAATACCAAAAGTTGCGGCAAGGATGGGAATCAGCATGTTTCCAATCTGCCGCTTCCTCTCTTGTATTTAAATTTAGGTTAGAGCACTGGCTCGAGAGAGGTTACAGTCTGTAGTAGGTATTTTTTTTCTGCTGTGGTGTAATCATTAATATGAATATATGCAAAGTATTAATGTATATAACATAGCCCTAGGACCTATGGATAGGCTCTAACTAGGGCCTAGGCTAGAAAGGTTTGGTCACACATGCCATAAAAAATATCTTTTCCCAATTCAATTGAACAGAACATTGTTAGCTGGATGGGCATTACAATCATCTTCAAAATGAGGGATTAACCACGTGTCTTAACAATCCTGGATAAAAAACAATTAGATTTGGATGGACAAAACAAGTCATGAATTTCAGTGAAATTACCTGAAAAATGGCACGTCAACGTACAATGTGTATGGCCCTAAGCCCTAGTTCATGACAAGGTCGTGATTTTTCTCCACGCAGGGCCTTTTAACAACACAAAAAAAAGTGCTTAGGTTTCATGATAAGCTTTTTAGTCCCCATTATGTAATAGATTAATTAATCAAGGTGTTGAAGGGTGGGGTTCTTGGGTTTTAAATGCTGGTGTTTTTCAATGATTGTAATAACGTTTAAATTTGAAGGTGAGCCCTCTATTTGTAGGTTAGTGACATCGCTAGCCGGTAAGGGTCTGAATCACACTGTCTATGTTACATGGTTATAACACAAGCATGACGCACATATTTTATGTTCATGTACTCGCCGAACAAGATGACATGCGTTTGCCCAGGGGCGGGCAGTTAACGTTTTTAGGGTAGGGAAATATCACTGGCGTACCCAGGGGGGCTTTGGGGGCTGAAGCCACCACTCGAAGTTCTCAAGAAAAAGAGGAAGGCAAAAATTTCGAAAGAAAAAGGCGGAAAAGAGAAGAGAAAAGACGAAAACGAAGAAAAATAATAGAAACGAGAAGGAGAAAAGAAAACGGAGACATGCTATCGACTGTTCGCTACGATGTGTCTGAAAAATTAATTGCTTATAGCATACAACTTTCAAAATACCATACGGCTTAGTACGGCTTAGGCAAGTGAACACATGGGATGCTTTTATGGTACATTATTTTGATTTTTTCATGCAAATGCGGATCAAACGTGTCGGAAAAGTGCGCAGGAAAGGCGAGGTTCTTGAAACCTAAAACCCCTGACCCCACCAGGGGGCCCTCGGCGGGGGCCCTGCAGCCCCATCCGTTAGTCGCTCCGATCGCTCCGCTCGCTTCGCTCTCATGTTCAAACATCTTTAGTCCAGCCCCCCAATAACATTTCCTGGACACGCACGCCATGGGATATGGCAGCCCCGATTATGAACTTGGGGCTGGGGTTGGGACTGAATTTGTTCTCTGAAAGCAGGGTCTTAAGGTGGGTTAATTTCGTGAATCGCTACTAGGCCCTGGGGTTGCCAACTATCTTTTAAAAGTGGGGGTCCAAACCGGGAATTGCCCGCATAAGGGTTCCAGATCTCAAATTCCAGGATTTTTGTTTCTCATGAGTATCTGGGGGGGGGCTTTTAGTACACCCCAAAAAGAAAGAAACCCTTGAGGTGATGTGTACTCGCAGGCATGGAATGACCCTGTTACAATTACAAAAAATTGATACATCAGGGTAACTATTAATGGTCTCATGGTCATCTATGTGACCTCTATTACATAGTGCCAACTAGTCCAGCAAGTGGATATTCAAATACCATTTTGTTGAAATGAAGCGTGGCAATTTATAAATTTAGGGTGTTTTTGCATCCATGAAATAGTCGCTTGTTTGAACTTTCCAATTGAAGAATAGGTGGGCAGTATTACTTTCAGTCATCTTTCTCCTTGTGTGGACCACTTTGTAAGTTTGCTTACTAAAATAAAAACATACTGCAAGCAAATGGCTGAGTAAGTGTAAACTAGCGCTGTTGGAATCAGGCCTTGTGATCATTGGTTTACTGATGAAGTTATATATTCTTTTTAAATTGGTTGAGATAAGAGTAATGGGTCATTTGGTTTTCACAACATTATTAACAAAATCAGTATAAATTAAATGAACATCATTTAATGAGAGCATGGCCCCTTTTTAAAGAGTGTACCCTCCACTTTTTTTTTTTTCAAAAAGTACATTTTCAATGGGTTGCGATTCTTTTAATGGGTTAACTCTTATCTGAAAATTTTAAACAACAGGACCGTATTTCCAAAATGCCCTTCGTAACCAAATTATTAAGCGCCCCCGTCTCCCCCAATTGAAAACAAAGAGGAAAAAGATTGGGCGTCATATTAATCTAGATTGACGTCCGATAAAATGATCGGCGTCCGAACCAAAACAATCGACGTGCGCAAGTGTAGATCGTCCGTCAGGATTTGTCCATCGACTGACGTGACGTTAAGTTTGACCTACAGAGCGTGAAAAGTATAGATCGTCGGTTCATATTGGTCAACATCGACTTGACGTGAATTTGAACGATAGAGCGTGAATTTTGACATATAGAGCGTGAAGTATAGATCGCCGTCAGATTTGTACATCGACGTACGTGAAGTTTGACCATAGAGCGTGAAGTTGTACATATAGAGCGTGAGTTATAGAATCGTCGTCAATTTGTACATCGACGGACGTGAAGTTTGACCGATAGAGCGTGGAGTATAGATCGGGTCGTCAGATTTGTTACATCGCCGTGACGTGAAGTTTGACCGATAAGCGTGAAGTTTGCCATACAGAGTGTCCCAAAATAAATGCAATCCTCGCAGTTGGTGCTATAATTTCCAAATTACTGAGAATTGTTAACGTTTAAAACAATTCTGAATGGTGAACTCGTTTCGTATATCCTGACAATTTTTTGTCTGATACGGTTCACTATTTTTGAAACACAGGCTATATGTAACCGTAACCCTCCTGTCCAATTACCCCCCCCGTTCCAAGTTTGCCTTTAGCTCGTTAAAGCAGTTTCATCTTGAAAAGTTGAATAAATGTCTCCTGGTACTAATCCTCCGTTTTTGTTTATCAAAAGTAAATTATTAAACTATTTGTCGTTAATGTTTTAATTCACGGTCTTTTAACTCTGTACAAAATATTTCCTTCTACTCAGATTTAGAACAGTAACTTATCGGCTTGACCAAACTTAAATGTTTTATCTCCTATGGTTCCTGACAAATCTGTGTAGAAATATCTGCAAATTGCAGCGGATGGATTAAATAGCCCGATGATAGAAATGTTGGGCTATAATTTCAAAAATTATTTTAAAATGGAATGTTTAAAGATAGTTTCAGATTATTTGTAAAGCCTATTCCTTTTATCCAACCTATTGCTTCACTATTTTTAGGAATAACAAAGGCGAATTACGTAAGTAAGCCACAATTTAAGCCGTCCAAGTTTCCTAATGAATACACAATCAAGACATCTTTAAAGTACTATGTTGTTTTTATCTCTCTTCTCTAAAGTCTCATATCCTTAGCCACTTATGTTTTAAAAAAAAAAAACAATTAACCCAGCATCACCTGTAAATAAATATTAGTAACATTTAAAGCCAACAGTCTTTGACAATATGGTAACGTTCTCCTGTTCACAAGACATCTGACATGGGTTTTGATGCACTCAAGTTTTTGATTTTCAGTGGATTATTTTGTGTTTGTTTGTTTTTTGTTTCTATCAAAATGGTCCACATTATAACTAGGAATTCTTCAACATCCATTCCTACCATTCCATTCATTTGGTATTTTAATTTCATTTGGTATTTTGATCCCTCCGCTGCAATTTGTAATATTCACGCGGATTTACAACACACTGAGATAAAAGGTTAAGTTTGTTTGGCCAAGTTACTATTCCAAATATGAGTACAGGAAAACACTTCACAACGGTAAAGAGACCGTGGCATCAAACAATAATGAACAACGATCTAAGGCAAACTTTGAATGGGGTAATGTGGACAGCGGTTTAGCTAATAGCCTTTGTTTTCAAAACTATTGACCGTACAGACAAAATTGACAGGGTGTCTGTACGAAAACCTAGTTCGGCATTCAGAATCTGCTATAAATTTGAATATTCAAGTAATTTTGAAAATTATAGCACCAACTGTAGGATTGCAATTTATTTTGGGACACCCTGTAAGTAGAGCGTGGAGTTTTTGACCAATAGAAGTGGAGTTTGACCGGTAGAGCGTGCAACTCGTATTTATGTTCTCTCTGGCATTCCATACTATTGGGATTCCAAATGTCATGACAGCCCAGGGCGTGATTCGTTCAACTGGCAACTTTTGAGTAAATTTCTATCAGTTGAAAATTACTATAGTTTCGGTAAGTAGACTTTGCAAAATACAATAACAAAGTTTTTGATTTTAGTTTTGTTATTAAGTAGTGAACAAGTTTCTTCGGATGCTAACATAATAATGGGTAATAGTCTGAGAACCTTCGTGTGACGTAAAATTGAGTATGTTACACATTTTGTTTAAAACGAGGATTGGTGTTATCACTGCTATCAACAAAATCATTCCCAAGAAACATAATGACTTCTAAGTAATGAGCTTGTACATACTCCTAACGCATTTTTATAAAGTAAAATTAAGATTTTGGGTTCACCTAGCTTGCAGTGTTTTTCTTCTTGCGATGAATGCCCAAATTTCGACAACAGTCCCATCAAATCTTCAATGCATGTCCATGGTCGTTTTTCCTGCGTGGATCATTATGGGCAAATTTACTCGGTTTCAGAAATGTTGCACACATTTTCCAGCTGTACGGATAAGATCGAGTCTCGTTTTCAGTATTGACTTTGACCTCTGACCTAACAATTAGTCCCAAATATGGAAGTTTAAAGCGTCGTCTTTTATTTTATTTACGACCCGACTATTTGGAGGCCGATCATAACCAGTGGTCATTAGTACTTACCGCTACTCCTCCACTGCCCGTTGGAAAATATGCGTCGGATAGATTCATTTTTCTTTCCTTTTCTCTCTGTTCTAAAGCATAAATTCACCTCTTGAAACAACTTTCCCTCAAAAATTTTTAAAAAAAAGTGCCAAGTGTTCCACGCGGGCTGTCCGTACGTATTAATTATTTCCGAGTACACCATGGTACAATAACAAGCTCCGGTCTTTCGAAGGGGTGTCTGCAAAGAGTTCGTCCTACGGAACTATCTTGTTCATCCCTTTACCCAAATTGACGTGACCTATGACCCTGACATGTTGGTGGCGTCTGCCTACAATCCGGTTCATAGTTTCGAACCGGGGCACTTTTCAGTTCTGATAATGCATTCTGATTGATCAATGTCATGACCGGCCCCTCGGTTAGAGTTGTCCAGAACTTGAAACAAGGGCATCATTGACCACAATGAAATTGCAAAGGCTGTTTGTACGAGAACAGAAGTGAAATTTAATGCAGGCTTGAAATTGCAGAGCGTATGATTGGTATTTCATTATTTACGTATATTTAATAGCTCGGTTTAAACATTACAATGAAATAACTGCCACCTCTGCAAAATACTCATCAATAAAAAGATTACACTGTGTCTTAACACAATCCTGCCAACCCATTGTGTATTATTATTTTAATCGTCAAGCGGTAACCATAACACCAATTTTATATGCCCAAAATGGCGGTAGACGTTTCATAGAAGTCCCATATCAAATGCGGTATTGCAATTGATTCCATCATGAGCTGTATGATGTGCAGTAGCATAGGACGGAATCAATGGCAAATACTCATTTGCATTTTTTGGGACTTTCCAAAATGATGTACCGTTGTAGTTTCCTTCCTCTACCTTGGTGTGAACAAATGTCAAAAAATGTATTATTTTCAACAATCTAGGAAAGTTTATAAAATTTATTTAAAAATGTCAACCGAGATATTCTAGGATCACTGCCGTCCCCAAGTATAACCTTTTAATCAATCTGTTATATTTTTTTTGCGAATTTTTTAGTGTTTTTAAAAATGTTTCAGTTTTTTAATTTTTGTATTATTATTCATGATAAATTCCCGACCCTTCCCCCCTGCCTCAAACATTGACGGAAAATTGTATGTACGATTTGAAAGGGATGCTGGCACATTGTATATTGCTGCCCTCTATTTTTGTCACAAATTAGGTTTTGCACGCTTCTATTTTACAATGGCAAAACCTCACGAATGAACCTGCCTAAAAACAGTTTCTTTGTGTGAACATTCAAATCTACCCAGGTTTAGGCTACGTCAAGGAATTTTGTATTTGTTTGGAAATGGGCCTCTGTACCATTAAAGCTATTGAAAAAATAACTACCGAAGAATCTTCACATGTGCATAACCTTAAGTTTTCCGCTGACATTTTTTGTGTAGTGGCCTGGACTTTTTGCGTAGGCCTTCAGTGCAGTCCTTTCCGGGAGCTTGTCAACTCAGTGTAGGCAACAAAGGAGGAGGGTGTTCAAATTTCACTTGGACCCTCCTTGTCCAACCTCCGTCTCCCACGGTGGTTTTGTGGCAAGCAACCCTGTCAACCTATTCCACGCTGAATTACGCGGATCATACTGTGATATTGGGCCCTTTCGCGTGGGCAAAGTAAACCTAGTCCAAACCGAGATCAAAACAGATTAACCATATTAAGCGCCATCAAAAGTTTATCACGTGTCGGTGTTATGAAAGATATGAAGGTTATAAGCATATATTGAGTAATATAAGACGAACTGATAACTGGAAGAGTCACTACTTATCCTTCTATTGACCTTCATCCCTTCTCTTTCATTGTTTTAAAATTAAACAAGTTTACAATTGCTTGGAATAACTTAGGACACAACGTGTGCTTAGGACATTAGGATTCTGGAGTAAGTGAGAAGCTCAACTATAAACAAAGACATGGCACACGTTTGTCAGAAACCTTATTAATATTAAAAAACAAATGGATATTAAAAATGTGCTAATTAGAACTGTTATAACCAGCAGTGACTGATACTTGGAAGGATGATAAGGATAAAAAAGGTATAGTTTTTGTGTGAGGGTTCCACCTTTAGGACACGGCTGCAGCCCGATAAGGTTCAAGGTCATTCTGGGACAAAAAATGTGGAGTTACATATCAGCAAAATTAAGCTCCAGTTTGGTTTAAAGTTGCTGAATTTCAGAAAACATTAAGAAAAAAATAAAAAGTTTTTTTGTTTTTTTTAATTCATCACTACAGACCACGTTAGATGTGATCAGTATCATCCAAACATGTCCCAAACAATCCTACTGACATGTTAGGTGACCCAATTCAAAATTTTCCTAGTACTTTGTCAATTTTGCACTTTTTTCTGGTAAAGGTTCCTGACTTCTGCAACTTTTAAACCCAAATGGGCCAAACTTTGGCCATCTGTTTATTCACTGAAGACAATCAAAAATACAAAAAACAAAACCTCTATCACAGTGAATGTTATAGTGTATGCTAATATTATTTTCAATGCTAGACTGTCATATCAGGTGTGGCGTCAAATACGCACCCTCTATGTGTGGTCCCGTTTTAGTCCATTGTGCACCATGGCACTATTTGAGGGCCTATTTTTACTAGGGGCTGCAAAGAAATCCTACTTGCTTTTGTTATGATGCAACAAGAGTGGCAACTCTGATTCTATAAAAGCATCAATAAAGTTGTTTTTTTTAATACTGAAATCAAAATTTTTATAGTCAGAATCGTAAAACTTTGAGAGCCCATCACTTCAAAACGAAAAAAACGGAATGGAATTTGAATTTTTTCCTTTTGACGCTCCCTGTAGCCCCCATAACATATACCTTTGAACCGCATTTCACAAAATTCTGAGCGGTGGTGTTTCCACACTCCTTGGTGGTTTGGCATGGAATGACCCAAAGGTAAGAACCTAGACAAACTATACATTTTTATCCTGATACGGAGACATACATGGGTGTCATTTAAACACAAACATCTGTTACTACGGTTCTTTCAACTATGGGACGGTTTAGTACAGTCGTGAAAGGGGCCACCCTTTTTTGGGTTTTTCTTAAAACCGGTTTTGATCCCCCTCTCCATACATTTAGTAATTGCTCTCTAGTGTCATGTCACATTGAATGAGCACTGGCTTATAAAACTAACCAAATTTTACCACTAACTTTTTAATGTGGTTTAATCTTGTTTTGTAGTTTCTGAATCTGTTTTCATAATTTTTCCCCCCTGTCTCGCCTCTCCGATGCTCTCCCTCCTCTGATCCTTCCCATTACTTATTTCTTTTAACATAACTCTGTATTTGTCGAGATATGATCGCACTTTATAATCGCGTGTCCGCATTTGGTCATTTTGTTTAATCAGCTTGTTTAATAATTATTATAACTTGCAAAAGGTTATGTCATATGTTCCGGGGGGGCCGATATGGGTCGCATTTTTCACCTTGCTACATACCGATAGGTCTTTTTACCATACTAACATAATGGCCCAGTATTTGGTGTTTTGGCCCTAAATGAGCCCTAGCCTCAGTTCAGTCCTTATAGATAAAGGTAAGATTTATTATTTAAAATTTATATACCGATTGGGCGAATTATAGGTTACCGAATTTTTGCAACGTTTCGAAATTTTCAAGCCAACTATATTGATTGCATAGTGTATGCAACATTGCTCACTATAGAAAAGAGTTGTTTTTAACCCATTGGATGTACCTGTATTAACGCCGGGAGCCTATACAATCTTGGGTAAAAAATAGTTGGCTCACCAACCACAATTTGCTACATTGCTTACTACCACCCGGATCAGATTAGAGCCTACACTTCCTGTTCTCACTCCATTGAAAGCCCCGACCTTCCACTTCATCTTACCTTCCCTGACCCCCATCAATCAATGGGGGGGGGAATTTTGGCAAAGACTGTTGATGACGATACCCCATTCATTCATTGGTTGGGGGAGGAGGGGAACAGTTTTTTCGAAAAATCGGAAAGTGTATCCAAAACAATTTTCCAAGATTGTAGCAGGGCATCTTGTAACACATCTGAAGTACAAAAGGTTTGTGTGATTATTTTTATTTGGGAACGGCGACTCAAGTCGCCGATCAAAATTTACTATCTGTTAATTTATTTCTGCTTCACAAGGTAAAACATGTTCATTTTTTTCCTGGCACAGGTTCAGAATACCATGAATAATGCTTTAAATGAAGTCGAAACGCCTATAGTCCTGTGTTGGTGTTTTAATGGCTTTCCCAAAGTCACCTCAAACAATTGGAAGGCCACCTCTAAAGCCCCTGACATTTGTGTTACAACGTATTCAGAACTGGCCAGGGCCCAAAGGGTAAAATAATGTTTGATAGCCTGACGACCTCCCCTGAAACGCGATTCTTAATGCTGCCAATGGTGGCCTTAAGTCGAGGGGGCCAAGACAAATATTGTACAGGAGTCCATATTTTTAAAATTGATCCAATCATGTGTTAAAAGTATAACACTTTATGGGTCTAACATAAGGCTCAGAAAAGGTAAGTTTGTAATATGTACAGCCTAAAGTTTCAGAGTTAAAGGCTAAAAACAGAAAAACCAATACTAAAGGTCAATTTCATTTGTACAGCGGGGTAATTTTAAAGTGTTTGCTCCAAAATGGGAGCACATTACTGAGGGAGTTCATAGCATTAAAATAAGGAATAGTTTTGACTGTCTAAAATGCTTAAGTTGCCGATGTAGGGGGGCACGGTTTATTGCCATTAAACTCCAAAAATAATTTATCTGAAACTTGATTTAATATTAGACGCAATGGATATAGACCAAATGGAATTATAATAGACCAAATGGATATTGAACCAAACAATATTAGACCAGCTGAATATTAGACTAAATGGATATTATGCCAAATGGATATTTTTTTCTTTTTTTCTAGAATTTGGATATTAGACCAAATTTTGTATAAGACCAGATGATCTTAGCCCAGGATGGATATAAACCCAATGGAATATTAGAACCAGATGTGGGTATTAGACCAATTGGCATTAGAACCGATTCGGTATGACGATATGGTAGTAGAATGGGTTTTCGGACCGATGAATTAGACTACATGGCATTAGACTAAATGGTTATTAGCCCAATGGTTTAGACTAATGGTATTAAACCAATTGAGAGTTAGACAAATGGCGAGTCACCGGGGGGGGGGGGGGTACAAAATGTCAACGCACCTTGTTCCCCCCCCCCATACTTTAAAGCATTTGAGACACTTCAAAACTATTTTAGTCCTATGTGCTTCCCTAATAATTTGCACCATTTTGTTTACCCAATCGGAGTAACTTTAAATTGACCTCTCTACAACTGAAATTGACCACTTCATTGATATTTGCTGTTTTTAGCCTATAAAACCCTGAATCTTTAGGCTGTACATATTACAACTATACCTTTTATGAATCCTGTTGGTTAGACACATAATGTTGATACTTTTCAACATGATTGGATCAATTTAAAAATTTGACCCCTGTACAATCTTTGTCTTGACCCCTTTCCTTAAGGCACCATTTGCAATCACTTAAGAATCAATGTTTCTGGGGTCCCTTCAGGCTGTCAACATAACTTATTAATCACTCAAACTTTTAATACTTGAGATGTGTTACCAATATCTGCTACCTCCCAGACTATATATCCCTATCACTATCACTCAAGAGCCCAAACTATTAGGTGCCTAAAACAATGTCTACTATATGGATGTCAACGAGGACTATGCTACCACTGTAAAATAGTGTTTAGAACCGGGGTTTAGAAACATCTACCGTCAATGTCTAGACATATTTAGATTATAAAATATTTAGTATAAGGTGTTGTGTTATATTATTTATTTCAAATTGAAAAAAAAGAATGGTGCTATCTTGTTTAGAGAGTATTTAAATTCTAAAAAATCATTGTGTTTATAGTGTAATTGTTACTTATTCAACTTTTTAATTGCTGTATGTTGTTCCTCTTGCTTCTCGTATGGGAGCCGTAATCTTTTATTCCGACTACAGCAAAAACGATTAGTCCGTCGTTGTGATGTCCCCAAAAGTTGGTACTCACTAATAATTAAAAGTGCATGCTTTGTAGCCGTGAAGTCAGTAAATTGAAAATTTTGTTTAAGAGCGCTTATAAGCTTCCTCACTGCCTCAGGAATTTCAGTGCATTAAATTGGACATACAGTAGTACCCAGGTAAGGCCATGCTCTCATTTCTCGTTTCGAAATTTCCTCTTCAAATGCTTTCTTCTCCTCACCAACAAAAACTGACCTTTAGGAATAGAAAACGTTGCAATCTCAGGCATTACTCTTCTATAATAAAAAACCCGCAAAGTTTTTTCCCACATACTTGGTGATTGAGTGTATGCAAGTGCCATGCTTTCATACCAGTAGAGAACAACGATACCAAATCGGATTAACTACATTTAAAGACAATATCGCATATCAAGACTTGGCTTAATCCGGGTCTGTCATGGCTGTATATTGCAAAAACTGACATTTCCTGTCATTATAGCAATGCACGTATCACTGCGAACCTCTTGACACCGGACAACTGCTTTAAATAAACAAATAACTCTCGTATAGCTACACTCTTAGCTGAACTAGTATACAAATCATTATAAACATGAAATTAAAACAAAAAACAAATAAAAAAATCTACAAATAGTTTTTTTTAGCACCTATCGCTAATTGGTAGCAATATACCCAGCCGATCTAGATGTGAGGTATAGGAGGATAAACGTCTTCAATAATTCAAGAAAAAGTCATGCCGTTTTCGTAAGTAAAGAGCAATGAAATCTGTTTTTCATTTTTTTGCCATTATAAAATCCATGTCAGTGAATGGGGACTTGTGTACTACGAAAAATAAGTCAGATAGGGAGTCATTCATACACTGAGTATCGCCGGCCATTTTTTAATCAGCCCCTCATCGGCCCTACATTCCTGAATTAATACGCAATGTTCCTATATTAACAGCCAGCATAGGAAGTTCTGTATGACCAGATCACTTGCAAGGCTCATTTGAAGCAGCCAAAAGGCATAAAATCTAGTCATTTAAAATAGAGAATTTAAAAGAGTGTTTACTTGCCCACTCTTAATAGAGATTCAAAATATGACACGTTTGGAATGATTGATCCAGAAACTCATTGTATTCAATTTTGATATTAATAGTATTATTTGTATTTATATTTCTTCCTTTTACAAGATTGTTACATGCATGCATGTAGATGTAGTAATCCAATCTAAATTAATTATTTGTGGGTATTAGTATTACATTAATCTATAAACACGGTAGGATAGTTATAATACTCCATTAAGATATAATTTACGTTGTGTTGTTCGACATTTTCAATTCATCGTTTTCATAGAAATTAACACCTGTTATGGCATGTGGATTCCGTACGTTAAGCTGGGACTAATAATATACTATTATTAATTCATCCCAGCTTTACAACTACTATATCTATAGAGCATGTTTCAGTCATCTACTGTGTGTCGACAAGCAGTGTAAAATCCGAAATTAAAAAAAAACTTCCTGGAGATGGCTAAAATAACCATGATCTTCTTGTTAATGTCCTTGACCTACCAAACCCTCCTCCGTGTTTCGGAAATTGTATCTACCACACATTCACTTACTTGCTTCGGCTGTTGTTTTGAACCTTGATCCGTCATCCTTCTAAATATACATACAATCGCAAAAAATTGACAATACAAATTGCTTAATAATTACTGTCACATTGTTGTAACGAGTAAATATGATTAATTATCCAATGAAGTAATTAACAAACATAAAAAATACAATTGGTTCGTTTTAAATTATTGTAGTTTTAAAGCACTATCGTGATTTGGGATATTCAGAAAATCTAAACAAATCATCAAAACATTTTTTCATGTCTGTAAAGTATCCTAACATACCCTACAGTTCAGACCAAAAGCAACCTGATAAGGAAAAAATCAGTCTTTCAGTATTATTGTGTCCGTAAGGACACTCTATAAACACGTAATTGAATTGAGATCCATAACATTGATCACTGCTGTTTTCCTCCTTTTCTGTCAATTTTTGCGTTGGGAAAAATAACTTATATTTTCACGTTTAAACCTGATGTCGGTTTCGGGCATTTTTTTGCCTCTTTGCGGAGGAAACGCTGATAGTGTCCCTTAATCATTATGTTCTTCCTCCCTCTTTCTTCCACCAAGATGTCAACAACCTGTCTCGGTCATTTGAATTTTTGCAGTCCTAATTGACTGCTTGCCATCTGTCTTTACCTTATAATATTTTTGGTCAATTGAAATATGATTAATGGTGTCACTATTGGGTAGAAAAACCCCCAGAACCATTTTTTGACACATGTATTGTTGTGTTATGTCAACATCTGGTTGTAAGACTTTGATTACAACAATACACTGTCATTTCAACATTAGTCACAACAATTTGTAGGTCATGTTTTGGTCATTTTTGTGTTTTGGACTTTCCTGCACTGAAATGATTATTAAAATCATCTTTTTTCTGGCATCGAGGATGACTTTGACTGCATTTCTTGGCAATTATTTGCCTTATCCTTATAAAGGTACCTCTCTGTGAAATTTTCTGTTCTGGCAAAATCAAGGACGAAGAGGCATCACTTTTCTGTGTTTTGCCAAAAATTGCAAAAACTCCCCATTGAGTAATTTACAAAAACTTCAAGTCGTGGAGGCCACCTAAACCTTTTTTGGATTTAATTAACTTGACAGAGAAGTTTCTTTAATGTTAACTTTTAGGATTAGGTTAGAAAAAAATACTCAGCATGAGGCGCGTTTGAATGCCCCAGTGAACAAGGAAAAAAAATTTATCAAACTTATTACCGACGACTATGGAGAGGCGTTGTTGAGCTCCTTTTGAGCCAGGGAACGTTCAAATGTACTTGAACTGTAAAACTGATTTAAGGTGGACATCTCTGAGTTTGTGTACTAACCCAGATAGTGTTAAAATTTGTCCCTTGATGCTTCCATGGATAACCCTTTCTCCTTTCTCTTTTCCAAACCTAAAAGATGGGGCCAAATAGTCCTTCCAGACACCTGCCCTTTCGTATATTATAAATAAGAGTCTGTTGTTGACATTCATGATTGGCTATTTCCCTGGATACTAGGATTTCCGCCTATTGTTGGAAATAGCGGGAAAATTTTGGTAAATACTGTAAATACGTAAATACTGAGAAATACCCTTGGTCGATTACTCGGGAGGATAATATTAGGATATAAGTACAATTTGGAGACCTAATGTAGTTAACCTTAACCTCAAATAACTATATTTACAGTATAAATGTTATGGACTAATTTGGGTAGGATTTTAGAAGGGTTTTAATTCAAATTCAACCTTCACTCCCCCAAAAAAACCAATTGATTCCTTATAAAGCAACACGTAGAGTTTAGATAATCAGTCGAGGCTAGTATTGAGTTTACTCCCTGAGGCGGCGGGGTCTTAACATTACTTTGACAATAATAAGTATTTTGCTAAGAAAAAGGATATACGCTAGGATAAATTAAGAAACCAAGGAGAAAATTTAGAATCAAATCTGCCAGTGAAACATGTTTTGCATCCAGCCAGTTTCTAAATGTTGTACAAGTACTTGTCATTTTAGGGATTCACACCAGTCACTACCCGTTGAAACAGAGGTTAAGGTCCAGCCCCTGCTGCAAATGTTTTTTTTTTGCGGAACCCTCGCCTAGTATACCCTCAAAACTGAGAGAAATGGCGTAGAATCTTGGGTTGCAAATCTGGTTTGCTCCATTGGAGTCGGGTCATTGCAAACTATTTCTTCCACCTCTGGATTTTAAAAGGCTACTTAAAAGGTTCTGGTTTAACACTTGATTTTGGTTATTAGTTTGTGGGTTTGTAATATTTTGTAATTTTGGAGTTCTTGGTATTGGCGTAGTGTTTGCGTTTGAGGATGTATGATCGCTAGTTTGTTTTTGCTCTTTGCTTACACGTTGTTCTGGTTTTAGATGTTGAAGTAGTTGTTTTGGGCGAATGTGTTTGATTCTTTGGGCATTCAGTGAGATCGTTAACATGTTGACATTGATAATGCTTGATCGCAGTAGGCCATGTATATATAATGTGATACGATTTGTCTGGGCATGTTTGTAAAGCTTTGATTTCTCATTCTTTTTATGGTGATATTGAGTTCGTCTTGGCCTTGGTAATTTTTGAGGCGTTTGGTTTGCTTGTTGTTAGTGAGGGGAAATTCTCCAAAGTACTGATTTTGACTGTGTTTATTGAATTTGATCTTGCCATCTGTGATGTGCTGTTTGTTGGAAAGTGTTCTTGTTGGCTTCCGTACTGTGTGGTATGATTATGTCAGTTTCTGTTTTCGTAGTGCACGGCTTTGGCTGCGGCAGTCCGCTGTTCTTTGTTGGCCCGGGAATCGATGTGACGAGGGGATCCCATTTAATGATGACATTTTTGTTGTGTCTTTATGTCTGTTTGAATTTCTTTATTCAAGCTAATGTTGATCCCGATGTGGTTGCGGATTGTTTTTCGATCGGCACCTTGGCAGTCTGTGTGGATGACGATGTTTGTAGCCGGCTGTGTTTTGCGTCGCGGATTGCTTCGCAAATGCTGCTAATTCTGTTTGTACCGTGGAGCAGCTATCAGATGTTCTGAATGATTTTGTGGTATGATGGTTGCTACAAAGGCAATCCCAATTGGGTCTTCGTTGACCGAGCCATCAGTGTAGTAAAACAAGGTGGATCAGAGTTTTTGACTCTGCATCTGCATGCTTTTGTAGGCCGATTCTTCGACTATTGTGGGTGGAGCTGTGTTTTGTTATCATAAGGACGATGAATGCGAGTGTCCGCGACAGGTTTGGACCATGGATCAGAGTGCTGAGTAGCTTCTGGGACTGCAGGTTTGCACGTCTTGGCTGCGAAGGTTCCAGGCATCTGCAGGTTTGGAGGAGCCGTTGTTGTGTCGGTAAAAGACAACGCTTTGATTTTGTTAGGCTTTTTGAGATTTGGGTCGGGTCGAGAGACGTGTTCAGTGTTGCGGATGACTTTGTCGCAAAGATAGATGTTCGTGTGGCCTCAGTGTCGAACTGGAGTGGAATACATTTTACCTTGCTTCGAGCTGGCAGGTTTGCGACTGTTGGCCCAGCGAGGGAGCGGCCTAAGAATTGTGCCGAATAGCTTGCGTTCTGACGTTTTTCGAGCTGTTTTCTTCGTCGGGCCGGTTTGTTGTTGTCAGAAGGAGCGACGACTCTCATCCATAGTCTAAAATTGACAGACAACGATGAGTGCATTGATAATTTGCAGACGCACGGAGTACTTTGAAGTTGGCTCCCCGGAAGACCGCTTAGTCCCTCATTGCGTTTATACGACTTTTGACGACTTAGGTGACTAAAACATTGTCTACTATATGATTGTCCAACGAGGACTAATGCTACACTGTCAAAATAGTGTTTAGAACGGGTTAGAAACACTACCGTCAAATATCTAGACATATTTAGATTTTATAAATATATTTCCAACGGTTTTTGTTTTATATATTTGATAATTTCAAATTGAAAAAAAGAATGGTGCTATAGTTGTTTAGAGAGTATTTAATCTAAATCATTGTTTTTATAAGTGTAATTTGGTTACTTTGTCTAACTTTTTATTGCTGTATTGGTTCCTCTTCTCGTATGGGATGCGTATCGTGTTTTATATTTCCGCTAGCAAAAACTATTATCCTCGTTGTGATGTCCCCAAAGTTGTTACTACTCACTAAAGATGAAAGTGCATGCTTTGTAGCCGTGGACAGTCAGTCATCAATTAAATTTTGTTATAGGAGCGCTTCTATAGCTTCCTCACTGCCTCAGGAATTTCAGTGCATTAAATTGGACATACAGTAGTGCCATGAAAGGCCATGCTCTCAATTCTCTTTTCGAAATTTCAGTCTTCAATGCATTTCTTTCTAAACCAAAAAGCTGACATTAGTGAATAGAACGTTGCAATATCAGCATTACTTATAAAGAAAAAAACCCGCAAGTTTTTTTCCCACGATACTTGGTGATGAGTGTATCAAGTCCATGCTTCCGACCACGTCGAGAACACACGATCCACAAATCGAAGTGAAATACATGTAAGACAATGTAGCATATCAAGACTTGGCTTAATCCGGAGTCTGTTCATGGCATGTATATGCAAAAACTGACATTTCCTGTCATTATAGCATGCACGTATAACTGCGAACCTCTTGACACCGGACACATGATTTAAATAACAAAATACTCTCGATATATCTACCCTCTAGCTGAAACTAAGATAAAAAATAATTATAACATGAAAATAGAAAACAAATATAAAAAGTAAAAAAAAAATCTACATAGTTTTCTTTAAGCCACTGTATCGCTAATTGTAGCAATATAACCAGCCGATCTGAGATATGGAGGTATACGGAGGATAAACTTTCAATAATTCAAGAAAAAGTCATGCCGTTTTCGTAAGTAAAGAGCAAGTGAAAATCTGTTTTCATTTTTTGCCATTATAAATCCATGACAGTGAATGGGTATTGTACTACGGAGAAATAATCAGATAGGGAGTCAATCATACATGATAAATCGCCGGCAATTTTTAAACCATCCATCAGCGGCCTACAGTTCCTGAATACCGCCAATGTGTCCTAATATAACACCATCATAGGAAGTCTGTATTGAGCCAGGACAACGTGCAAGGCTCATTTGGAATGGCCATAGAATATATAGTCATTTAAATAGAGATTTGAAAAAAAAAAAGTGTTTAGTTGCCACTCTTAATAGAATTTCAAAATGAAGTTGGAGAGATTGATCCAGAGAAAACTCATGTATTCATTTTTGATATTTACATAAGTATATTTTTATTATATTTCCTTCCTTTTTACAAGGATTTTTGACATGCATGCATGTAGATGTAGTAATCCAATCTAAATTATTTTTTTATTTTTTGGTAATGTATACATATTTATAAACACGGGAAGGATAGTATAATCTAATTAAAGATATCATTTACGTTGTTGTTGTTCGACATTTTTCATTCATCGTTAGCATAGAAATAACACCTTGTTATGGCATGTGATTCCGTACGTTAAGCTGGGACTAATAATATACTTTATTCATCCCAGCTTTTTAAACTACTATAGAGATGTTCAGTGCATTCAGGTATGTCGACAGCAGTGTAAATCCGAAATTAAAAAAAAACTTCCTGGAGATGGCTAAAATAACCATGATCTTCTTGTTAATGTCCTTGACCTACCAAACCCTCCTCCGTGTTTCGGAAATTGTATCTACCACACATTCACTTACTTGCTTCGGCTGTTGTTTTGAACCTTGATCCGTCATCCTTCTAAATATACATACAATCGCAAAAAATTGACAATACAAATTGCTTAATAATTACTGTCACATTGTTGTAACGAGTAAATATGATTAATTATCCAATGAAGTAATTAACAAACATAAAAAATACAATTGGTTCGTTTTAAATTATTGTAGTTTTAAAGCACTATCGTGATTTGGGATATTCAGAAAATCTAAACAAATCATCAAAACATTTTTTCATGTCTGTAAAGTATCCTAACATACCCTACAGTTCAGACCAAAAGCAACCTGATAAGGAAAAAATCAGTCTTTCAGTATTATTGTGTCCGTAAGGACACTCTATAAACACGTAATTGAATTGAGATCCATAACATTGATCACTGCTGTTTTCCTCCTTTTCTGTCAATTTTTGCGTTGGGAAAAATAACTTATATTTTCACGTTTAAACCTGATGTCGGTTTCGGGCATTTTTTTGCCTCTTTGCGGAGGAAACGCTGATAGTGTCCCTTAATCATTATGTTCTTCCTCCCTCTTTCTTCCACCAAGATGTCAACAACCTGTCTCGGTCATTTGAATTTTTGCAGTCCTAATTGACTGCTTGCCATCTGTCTTTACCTTATAATATTTTTGGTCAATTGAAATATGATTAATGGTGTCACTATTGGTAGAAAAACCCCCAGAACCATTTTTTGACACATGTATTGTTGTGTTATGTCAACATCTGGTTGTAAGACTTTGATTACAACAATACACTGTCATTTCAACATTAGTCACAACAATTTGTAGGTCATGTTTTGGTCATTTTTGTGTTTTGGACTTTCCTGCACTGAAATGATTATTAAAATCATCTTTTTTCTGGCATCGAGGATGACTTTGACTGCATTTCTTGGCAATTATTTGCCTTATCCTTATAAAGGTACCTCTCTGTGAAATTTTCTGTTCTGGCAAAATCAAGGACGAAGAGGCATCACTTTTCTGTGTTTTGCCAAAAATTGCAAAAACTCCCCATTGAGTAATTTACAAAAACTTCAAGTCGTGGAGGCCACCTAAACCTTTTTTGGATTTAATTAACTTGACAGAGAAGTTTCTTTAATGTTAACTTTTAGGATTAGGTTAGAAAAAAATACTCAGCATGAGGCGCGTTTGAATGCCCCAGTGAACAAGGAAAAAAAATTTATCAAACTTATTACCGACGACTATGGAGAGGCGTTGTTGAGCTCCTTTTGAGCCAGGGAACGTTCAAATGTACTTGAACTGTAAAACTGATTTAAGGTGGACATCTCTGAGTTTGTGTACTAACCCAGATAGTGTTAAAATTTGTCCCTTGATGCTTCCATGGATAACCCTTTCTCCTTTCTCTTTTCCAAACCTAAAAGATGGGGCCAAATAGTCCTTCCAGACACCTGCCCTTTCGTATATTATAAATAAGAGTCTGTTGTTGACATTCATGATTGGCTATTTCCCTGGATACTAGGATTTCCGCCTATTGTTGGAAATAGCGGGAAAATTTTGGTAAATACTGTAAATACGTAAATACTGAGAAATACCCTTGGTCGATTACTCGGGAGGATAATATTAGGATATAAGTACAATTTGGAGACCTAATGTAGTTAACCTTAACCTCAAATAACTATATTTACAGTATAAATGTTATGGACTAATTTGGGTAGGATTTTAGAAGGGTTTTAATTCAAATTCAACCTTCACTCCCCCAAAAAAACCAATTGATTCCTTATAAAGCAACACGTAGAGTTTAGATAATCAGTCGAGGCTAGTATTGAGTTTACTCCCTGAGGCGGCGGGGTCTTAACATTACTTTGACAATAATAAGTATTTTGCTAAGAAAAAGGATATACGCTAGGATAAATTAAGAAACCAAGGAGAAAATTTAGAATCAAATCTGCCAGTGAAACATGTTTTGCATCCAGCCAGTTTCTAAATGTTGTACAAGTACTTGTCATTTTAGGGATTCACACCAGTCACTACCCGTTGAAACAGAGGTTAAGGTCCAGCCCCTGCTGCAAATGTTTTTTTTTTGCGGAACCCTCGCCTAGTATACCCTCAAAACTGAGAGAAATGGCGTAGAATCTTGGGTTGCAAATCTGGTTTGCTATCAATATTAAGTATA